>JARFOC010000085.1:406385-421456 GCA_031763485.1 Osmoderma eremita
AAAATAAGAGAGTGCTCATATTAGCCGAAGCATTAACGAAATTTATTTAATCATTGGATTGTAAGAGTACCGTTACAGTATGTGTCTTTGTCTATGCTGACAATGGGTGCGTTCAGGGAGTTCCGGCGCCGGATCTAGCGGTGTCCTGAACGCCACCGCTAGATATAGCGCTAGCCCAGCGCTGGATCTAGCGGTCGCCATCTTGCCTAGCGAAAATAAATTGCGCTGGATGACTTAGCGGAGAGTGCGGATCGACGCTAATCGTTCAACTACAAATTCATAAAAACATGGGAATGATTCTAAATCACAAAGAAATACTAACTTGTTTCTTTTTATTAGTTTAAGCGATAAAAATTGTAACTATATATGTTGTAGATACTTACAAACACGTAATAAACACATAAAAGGACTCACAGTTTCAATTGAAAACAACTACAAGGGTAACAAGAGCAAGCGCGGCTTTTTAAATATGTTTTAAATGGTCAAACCGACTTACAAAAAGGGTACAATGTACATGCGCCAGAAAAAGCGGTGATTGCACAGTTCTATCAGTTCTAGCGCTAGCAACGAGTCCTGCCGCTAGGGACTTCTAGCGCCGCACAGCGCCAGAACTCCCTGAACGCAACCATTGGTTTTTGCTAACAGCGGTTCACTGTTTTGTGTATTCCATTTCGAGAATTTTGTCTACATGACTGTTATCTATATTTGTTAAACGGATTTCTAAACAGGGCTGACAACTGTTTTACCTGATCCCCACACGTTGGGCGCGCAGTCCAGGTAAATTGAGAAAGGTCTATTACAAATGCAGTGTGAAGCCCACCTTAAATCGTTTAAGTATGGTTTTCTTGTTGGCATTTTTTAATTTCTATTCATCCCGCGTACTGTGTTAGAAAGAAAAAAAGCATTTCTTATTCAATCGTAATGTTCTTCTTTTATAGCGAGGATCCTCTTATGGTTCCATAAAATACAATGCTGGATACCCATAATAATGGGTACACTTACGTCACTAAATAGTTATTCGTGATGATTTATGTACGTGGCGACGTATTCTGCATAACCTCCACACCGATCTGCATAATTTTGTATCGGTTAAATAAAATCGTAAAATTCCTAACATTTTTCACAAATTGAAAAGGATTACAAAGATATTACAAACTAGAACTATAGAGCTATGAATAAACGAATTCCCAAATCATCATTGCAAAATTTACAGTGTACAAATTAATCGTGAATATTCGTATGCATTTTTTCAATTCTTAAACACATCATTTTTGCCCAACGTTGTACGTGACAATATGTATTTTTGTATTTAAAATATAAGTAACGGTTGATAAGCTAATACATCTTACATCTTCTACAGTCTACACTATACAATGTCTAGATATTATTTGGGATACCATTCATACATTCGTTAAGAATTCAACGTTTCTGTTCGCTTGTTTAACTTGCACAGTATGTCTTGATATAACGATTACCTGTCTGTCGCCATACTGGAATTTGTTTTGCGATGAATAATCATTGAAGTAGAATCCATAGACCGTATGCTAGTGCGGCCTATGTGCATATTAGAGGTATATTAATTGATATACCGTATTTTTTCGAGCGATAAGACGCACTCCAAACTTTTGTGGATTTTTGTTATATCAAGATGTTGCTTTCAGATCATCAGACGCACCACAATTGTAGGGTAATCGTTCAATGTACAAAGGTGTGCCTCATGGTATATTTGTAAAGAGATGCAGGGGGTTTTTATTTTTTTCCGTTCGGTATATTTGTAAGTTTGATCATTTGATTCTCTCTTAAATTCTACGAGTTACGAAAGAGCAGAGTATTTAAGCTCAATAATTGTGAACGCTCAAAATAGTTAATTTTTTACAATTGTGTTGTTCCATATTGACAGCTTTTAATTTTTAGGAGACCTTCACTGCTTCCTTTTACCCTTGTAACACCTTCATTTTATTTGGTTTCGAAAAAAAATTTCTTTGCTTTTGTATTTCGTGAATATATATATATACATATATTAGAAAGAATTGCATTTTAATTTCAATAAATAAAATTGATTTTATTTTCTCATAAACCTAATCGTGTAACATCGACTGAACGTGAGTGCGTCTCGCATACGGTATATATATTGAAAACATGAGGCTTCTGCCGTATATGCAGTGGGTTTTCCATGGGTCTCATTCAATTTTTTTACCATTAATATGTACGTATAATAATGTGTATTATATTTTGCTAATTTACAACTTTATAATGTCTGATTTGTATAGGGACATTGAGTTTAAATAAAAACTAAAGCAAATACAGATTTATTTTTGTTTAACTAATTATTAAAAATCGATTAATAACAATAAGCATATAATAATATACTTTACAAACTTACAGCTTACTAATACTGCAAAAGTTAAAAAGTGCTAAATGTATAAAAAACATTGGTGTCTATAACTATCACAATAGCTACATACGTATGTAATGAAATCCCGAACAAAACAAATTTCAAAAACAGAATAGTAGATATAAAATTCAACATTTTTTGAGCATATGTATCTATGTTCCAAAAATCGTCTAATTAGACAATTGTAAAACGGGGAGACCTCGTTTCTAGGTGTGCTAATCAATAGTACAAATTCCATGTCGGTAAACAATTAATTTTGTCGATACATTCAAGGTAATACTAAATCAGTTTAAGTCACTTATGTAATCGATACGATAACGCTTATTCTTAGATGCTCCATACGTTTGGCAACGTTTAATAGAATATTTTCAAACATTCCTATCGTCAAATATCCTAAAAAATACTAATTCTGTTTCGTCAATAATCTTCATAATAGTTAAACACCTTTAACTGAATGATGTATAAGAATAATAATCTAAAGATTAAACAAGCAAATAACAGCGAAATTCAAAAACTATGTTATGTTAACCATGATATGTTCTACAATATGTAAATTTGTGTGAGTGTGTGTACATGTTGTTGTACGTATATAAGTAAATACTCCTCTATATTTACGTTAATACCTCATAAAAATCTGTAAACATGCTCGACTATTGTATAAATATTTTGTTTTTGGACACTTAACTATTTGAAAATTCTTGTCTTAAAATGGACGCAACTTTAATCTTCTCTGGGCAAATTTTAGAATCGTAAGCGTTCATACTAAATTACTTATAAAGTAAAGCAATTATCGACTATATATCTATTCGCTCAGGTTAAATAACTTGTTGAATACATCGGATGATAACGTTGTCTATTTTTATTATTAATAATACTAAAAAATCCAAATATGTATTTATAGCATATAATAGTCACCCATAAGGATTTTCTGTACGTAAATGTCGCGTACGCATTTGTCTTTAATGTTTAATAGAAGATTCTGATCACGTAGGCTTTGAGGAAACTTCTATATGGGTAAAAAACTAATCAAAAATTTTATGTGGCGATCCGAAGGAAGTATTTCCTTTAATGAACACACTTTGAATATAATAATTGAATAATGTTGCTGCTGTTGTTTCTATGCAACCTCATAAATACGTTTGTGAAGTCTCTGTCAGTATTTTCAATATCTTTCACACAGAAGTCTATTGGATAAGTCCCAAACAACCAGAAAAACAAACGGTAATAATAAAATTATTTATCCATCTAATTACATAGTTGTCTACCGTCCAAAAAAACACTGACTTCAAAAAAATTTCAACTTTTTTGAGTTCCGTGTTGTTTAATAATAAAAGATTGTAAATGAAGAGCAAGTAAATTAAACAAACTCATTTTACAGGTACCTACTTTACTTATTTACTCGTGTTTCTTAACGTTTCTTACACAAGAAAATTTGTAAATTTACTTTGATTCACCACCTGATGACTGTATAAACACATATTAGAATTTCCAAATTATATGATGAGCGTTTGGTTAATCCTATTATAGCTCTGGCAATTAAACAACCGACTTTTGACATTTCGCCTTTTCATGACATGGTTGCCACGCATCACAAAGCATATCATATGGTTTGACAGATACATAGATAGATTATGGTTAAAAGAATACAAAAACTATCAACACTAAATAGAACGCCAAAATGACAAATGTCAAGGAAATGAGTTGAGGAGTTACCTTATCTACAACGCTCTAATTGAAGAAATCCTACACGGACGAAATCTCACTAGATTTGACATTACTATGCATTTGGTAAAAATGTGAAGTTATGTTTGCTTGTGTTACTATCATTTTAACATTACCGTTGTCAAAAGTCGGCGGTTTCCTTGCGAGAGCTATATGTACCTCCTATTGCTTTAATCTAATTGACCTGTAGCAAGAATTATTTCAGTCAGTCACGTTGTCTCTAATATTTACATAGTTATGTCTTACTAATCACTATTACATGAACACAGCGTGTTCACTTTATCGCATATCACAATAACAAAAATTATAGGTAAATTCACAAACAATACAATTACCTACTTATGCCAAATTCGGTTGATATCTAAATCAAAACAGCCAATCATTTAAATAGGAGGCTATTTCTCTTCAAATAGGTAGTTCATTCGAACAGATAATTTTTTACTATAATCAACAGAACCTCCAAATAGAACTTAAACATAAGTAACATACAAATATAATCCAAAGACGAGTCTTTTGAGTATGCTACCAACATCACAATTTTACAATATTTTGGTGCTGCTTGTGATTGGTTGAAATTTGAGGCAAGTTTATAATGTAATGTAAAGTTTTCATACTTCCGCATATTAAATTTATATTGAATAAATTGCAATATCACTATATATCTCAAATGTTAGTTGTATTTACATCGTTTTGAAATGTACAGTTACGTTTCTCTTAGAGCTATACAATCATTTTTTGTGTGCGACGAGAACAATATTTTTTAATCCTATTATTGTAAGAATTTGTGAAAAATAAATATCCACAATTGTCGTATATTGTAAATGATGTATGTAATATGTTGTTAGTTTTATTAACATGTTTTCGTATATTTTTATGTAGGTAAACCATAGTTACCTACCTTACCGACATTACTACACATTATAAATTTACCGGATTTGCTCAAATTTGAATTAGGTGTTCCTATAGAATAATGTTGAATTTACCGCGATTTGCGGGTAGACATACGCATACAACAGGCTTACAGCTCGTGTATGATACGTACGCAAATCTCATTCATTATTGACGCGAATGGAATATAGATTATACTTTAAATATTAAATTCATTCAAAAAATGTTAACTTACTAAAAAACATTTTCCTTACGAATTCCAATCCACGTTCCCGTATTTCCGAATTACTATTCGACAACAATCCTAAAACAGCGGGCTTCATTGGCTCTAATGTCATCGCATCGAGAAGAACCATAACTGCACAGCTAGAGTGGGTTTCCATACATGCGTTATGCGTCGACGCAGCACTGCATTAACGACGTGCTTCTGTTTCCGTGATGCTTGCGGTTTTTTTTTGTCCGTCGTTCCGTTGTTTCTGGTGCCGGACTTGATGATGGGAATCCACGTATTCCCGAAACACGTGTCGTCCCGAATTAATTAATACTTGTGCGGGAGGAGTAATCCGACCAGTGTGTTTATTGTGCTGCCCCACAGTCCTCGTTATCTTTACCTGATAGTACTTCAATTTATTTACCTAATCATTTTCTGAGGAGGTATTTCTTTACTAAATTAGTTAACCGGTACAAAGGATATAAAACAAATAAATACACATATTCGTTTCCATAACACCTGATGAAGCTGTAATATGACAGTGAGAATTCGGAAAACTTAAACAATAAAGAATTAAGTACAACTTATTAAAGTCTTTTATCTTAGCCATGTCAATGGCGTTTAATACATAGCTTGATAGTTACAAGTACTCCCGAACTTCTATTCTACTTTAATTAAGTATTTCAGGTACGTATGGTATACGGCAGTTTGAAAAATTTTTAATCCATGAAAACATCGTTATATTCCCTAATCCGAACATTTCTTTTTCCAAATTAGTTCGCAAGACTGTACGACACAATGCTGTTACTAACGCGCGCAAAGAATTTAGGCCTCATGCACACATCCGGGTTTTGGACCTGCGGTAATGTTGCATTTAATTAATGCCGGTAATTTCTGGGCATCCTTAAACTTAAATCCCTAAAAATTAAATATTATCTTTACCTCTGCCATGAAACATTTTTGTAGGTATTTAACTGTAATGAGTTTGTAAATTAAAAGAAATCGAATGACTGTACTTGACTGTATTTCTATTATATTTCGCCCTGGTTTTACATAAGTAAAGTACCCAATAAATGTGTGAAAGAAATTGAAAGCACCTTCTTTTGTGTGCAGACTTCACCTATAAAGTTGGCACGGATTTTAAATACCAAAAAACTAATAAATTCTAAAAAAAAATACTAAAAGAAAAAGTAAAAACAGAACGTAATGTATTTTAACAAAATTTCCTACATTAGAAAATAAAAATAACTACAATAAAAAAAAAATCTTTACAAAATAAGAACACTGGCCATATCACCAAATTTATATACTAGAAACGGCAGAGAAATCACAAGAATGGCAATCAACGGTGTGAGGAATTATTAGGAATTATTAAGTTTGTCTTTTTTCTAAAATACCCACGATTCATATGACGCCGACCATGATGTCACAGCTGTCCAGGACGGAAATTGCGATATTAACCTCTTGAAATCGTCCGAATTTTTAGAAGGCCCAAAGAAATAGTGCCCAGTCACGGCTACGTCAGCTATCGGACCCCTATGTTCCTTTGGTACCTGTTACAATAATTAATATAGGAATGTTTATGTGATACATCTATTAATTGAATTGCAATTAGTTACCCTGAAATTCATGGAAAATGTCAAAGGCACATCTTCGTAACCGCGTCCGTAGAAAATGAAGTACGTTTTTCGGTTATTCCATGGTATCGTGGTTAATAAAGGTTCACTGGGTAAACTCCAACTGTCTAATTCAACTCCTGATACAAGAGAGAGCATAAAACCCATGTGGGATGGACCTGGAAACAATGAAAATCGTTCAAATCAACGTTCTAGATAGTACCTCCTCGATCGCAGCAAGAACCTGTCATTTCTATAGTAATTCTCTCGCCAATATTAATTGTTTCCCGTTCGATTACTTTCATTACAGTCGGTTTGTCGAAAATTGGCGGCGGAGCAGGCAGGAAATGAGTTTTCCAAATCATACTTAATACAGGAACGAGGTACGGAAGACCACAATAAAGATAATTCGTACAGTCTTTATCAACTAGTTGAGCAGAAACTACTTCAGGTACAAATCTATCGACAGTATGGGGGCTATTTATGTCCAAATCGATGATCCAGTATCCTGAAGATTCATTCGCCACGCGTCCGGACGCATCGTGGAATGTTCTTTTAGTATGCTATATAAGGTTTGTTTAAATTCATTTTATATTCGTTTTACATTTAAATAAGGCTATTACTAGGCCTAAGACATTTACGTACGGGCGGATAAAAGGGACCGACAAATAGTTATACGAATACCACACATTTACGAGGGTGGTATAATAAATACCTGTGTTGAGGAAAAACAACTCAATTATTTTGCATGTAGTATTTTTTTTCTCGATATAATCTCCTTCTAGCACTTCCACACTTAGTCCAAAGATGTTTAAACTTTTTTAAGCCATCCAAATAACATTAATTTTGAAAATTAATGGAAATTAGGCCTCTGTTTCCGCAATGACATCTTCATTCGACATAAACCGCTTTCCACCAAGCCATTTTTTTGCATATTAGGAAAAACAAAAAAAATCACAGGGGGGGAAAATGCGGCGAATATGGTGGATGGGGCAACACTAACCGGTACCGTAACTGAGCCAGTTTTGCTGTCGCAATTGCCGATGAGTGGGCCGGGGCGTTCTCATGAAAAAAAGAGGACTTTTTTCTTCACTAGGTGTGGCCTTTTCCTCTTTATTTCAGCGTCCAATCGGCCCAATAAATTAGCATAGTAACTGACCCGTGTTCGTTCTTCCTCGATCGAAATAATCTAAGATATTACCTGGCGAATCCCACAAAAATCTTCGCCATGACTTTTCCGGCTGATGGTGGTATCGTCTTTGCCTTCTTTGGTGCACGTTTGCGGGGAAAAATCCACTGTTAAGATTGTATATATGCAGTTTACTACAACCCCCTTGGAGTAGGGAAATAAAGGCAGTTGCACAGTAGACACTCTAGAGTGAAGACGTTTCATTTTAGCAGTGTAGCAGCTCATACACGCACCCCTTGGTTCGGCGAACGACAGTTTGCTTAAATAAGTTCAGTGTTCCCGACGAACACAACATCCACTGTGCGGACTAAGCTGTGCGGTTTCCGGCGTGTAGTGATGAATCCATGTCTCATCAGCGGTCACACAACGGCCCAGAAAGCCACTCGTATTACGCTTAAACACGGCCAAACATTGCGTTCAAGTTGTCACGCGATTCCGTTTCTGATTAATCGTCAGCAGACGCGGCACCTCGCATCTCGCGAATAGCTTTCCCAATTTACCCAATTTTTCGAGCAAGTTATTTTGTAAACGTTCAATTGAGATGTTTGCCATCTTAGCGATCTCTCTTACCTTCAGCCGGCGGTCTGCTAATGCGATATTACGCACTTTATTGACCATATCGTCCGTAGTCACCTCAACAGAACGACCGGGGCGGGGCGCTCCTCATCAAACACGAAGGTCCGGCCACTCATTAGACCAGTATCTGATCGGTATCATCGATGGTGCATGATTCTTATAAACCGCATGCAACTTTGTCATTGGTTTTTGCACAGGTTTTCCCATCCAAAAAAAGAAATCTAACACTGACCGATATTGTTCTTTCTCCATGATTGCAAAAATTAATACACTTAAGTCACTTTTAACAGCTACTAAAAACAGAAGTACTCGACGAATCTTTCCGAAATGTTGATAGATGTCGACTAAAGAATAGTACTACTGACAGTCGGTAATGCAGATGTTCACACAAAGCGCCATCTGCCGTCAATCACGGGTATTTCCCACACCATCCTCGTAATATACAGTATGTTGACCTCTCTCATGTCAAAAATCTTCAGCAATGTCCGCGGAGGAGTGAGAAGCGCTATAATGTATAATATATTTCAATCAATACATAATCGAATTTTTATTTTGTTTAGGTATGTATATAAAAAATTATTTCGGAAATTACTTTTATTTTTCATTACTGCTTTTGTAAAATTTTGCGAGTCCGGCAGCCCTTATACCCCAGCCGCCACTGATCGAACATCATCCGGTGTTTATCGTATAGTACACGCAGTACAATGACGGCGTACTTTGACATAAATATGGGAGTAATATTCTAACAAAACAAACTTGAAATTAACTAAAACTATACTTCTATATATATCTAGTAAAACCTATAAAACGTAAAAGAATTAATTTTGAAAATGCCTTGGTTATTTACTCGAAGAATGTCCACACTGTGTGTTAATAATTCTTTTTTCCCAGCAAGGAGGAAAGTTGTACTTTTGCTCCCTATGGCGGAAAGTAAGTGACATTGACATGATGAAACTGTACATCTTATATGTGACATCTATCAATAATAGATGAGATTAGTACATTCGACCCAGTCTGAGTCAATTTATGAGATAATTGCTAAATTATTAGGTACCTGTCCTTTTTTAGGAGTGAGTATATTTAAATACGGAATCCAAAAATAGTTACTTTATAATTCAGGTTTACAGGAAACAAAAACGGTAACTTCAAACGGTTTTCAAAAAATATTTGACAGATTAAGCCTATTATCTCTATCATGTCACTCACACGTAAGGTTTTTATTATTTTTAGACCTTTAGTTAGTTAAAATTGAACTGTCTGGGAAAAAATCGTATTGAAACCACGTGAGGAAAGTGCCCTATTGCAGACCTTGGGAAAAGCAATTACAATATTTGCCCGCGGCCTGCAATAGGGCACTTTCCTCCCTTGGCTTGAAATATACTATTTAAAGGCAATTAATCCACCTCGTAAAAATCGTACTTATTGTAGTTTGTAGAGTATATAAATACTAATACACTTACATCGATTCCTCACCCGCCTGCAGCGTACGAAAATGTCCTAAGCCTACATTATTACTTACAGATAACATAAACTTTTGAGGGGCTGGCGCTTTCGGATCACCAGAATAAGGAAATCCCAAAGGAGTTAACAAAAGAATGCCAATTGATATTAAAAAAATCCCTAAGAGTAAACTAAATATCCTATACGTGTCCCTAACAAGCAAAATTAAAGGAATTGCCGTATTCATTTGAAAGGCAAATAATATGCTGATCATCAGCGATACCATAATTTCAGAATTGTTGCCAGCCCCAGCTCTACCCATTATAGGTATAAAGAGATATAGAGCTCCTATCAGTAAGTAGAAGCCTTGAACGAAGGGTAATCCTATTACGAGAACGTGAAATATGAGCCATTTGCCATCTGTAAAAAGTATTTCAATTAACTAAATTGATTGGATTTATATTGCTAGCTTACCCTTTTGTCTCGTAAAAAGTTTCGATTTTAAGATATTGCCTATAGACATAAATACCACAGTCAATAGAGAAATAAAACTTGAACGTATTCCAAACACCGTGCCAAGCGCTAATATTAACGTCCAAATTGATTGATATGCATCATAATAAATTTGAAATATTGTCCATGGCCAAATTTGTATGTCCTAAAAATTAAACGCACGTTATATTGTTACTAAATTCATATAAACTTGTAACATTTGACGCTATTTATAACAGCTTTAGTCTAAGAATCAACCACAAACGTTTAACCCTGAATTCAACAGGTGTTGTCTAACCTATTATACCCAAAATTCTTTTTATAGTGTCTCAAATACCAAGTACCGGTTAGTATAAGAACGAGCATGAATAGATTAGAAAAGTCTGAACTCGCACTCTATTAGAAAATTACAGAAATACCTCAGAAAAACACATTAAGCTCCTAGACAATTAGTTTTATAATAACGGTTTTTAGGAAGTTGCGTGGCGGATGCTTGTTGGGAATTTTTAAAATATAAAAATGTGTCATCACAAAGGCAATACAAAGCAACGTGAGGTGGGCAATTTTGAAGTAGAAAA
This sequence comes from Osmoderma eremita, assembly GCA_031763485.1. Lineage (NCBI taxonomy): Eukaryota > Metazoa > Arthropoda > Insecta > Coleoptera > Scarabaeidae > Osmoderma > Osmoderma eremita. Next base: position 417,493 of record JARFOC010000085.1, read on the forward strand.
ATTTTAAAAACCGCTAGATCAAGCAGAATTGGAAAAGTGTTGGAACAATTTTGACACGAGTTTTATTCTCATATGGGTTGACAACGCATTTATACCAATATAAAAGTCTACCCAATAGGAGTGACAGGTAAAATATATTATTCATATGATATAATTAACGGGTACCGGTGCAATCGGTAAATTTCTTCGATTAGGAATACTCAAAATATAGACTTGGCAGTATGGTTAAAGTAATTACACTTAATTTGAGTATAACTGTCAACCCGATTGAGTAGACATGGCAGCCAACGTGTTAAGAGAAAAAAACCAATGCATGAAATGTTAATATAAAATGTACAGTGTACAGTTCTTATTGACGCCCTTTCAATAAAACCGCATAAAAAGTATACATTCCATTAAAAAAAAATTAAGTTGGTTTTCGTGTAACGTAATGATCAATAATACAATTTTAATATTGTAACGAAAATGTGTCGTCTCTGTGTATAACAACATTGCTTGCTCCGAAATTTAAATATTTGCTTTGTTTCTGTGATATTTACGTGTATCACTGTAAGTGGACGAACCTGTATGTATGAATATTCCTACGTTTGCGACAAAGCTTATTTCAGATAGACTTCACTTTGAACTATTACAATTGTGACAAGGAAGAAAAGTACAAAAAAAAAGACTAATAATAAATTCAAAGTGGTAATATTTGTAGAACAATAAAAAAACTATTAATGTTTTCTGTATTAGCGCTAGAGTAAGGAAAAAATTTGTGTTTTTTTCCCTTTATATTGTTTCTCTCTAAATACTATTAACGTTAGTGTATGTACGGAGAGTTTTAATTCTAAAGTAAAGAATTAAAGTAGCTTCCGCTGTTCTAGGCAACTCTTTATACACAGACGTTAATAGTATTGACTATAAATCAACCAAATTTGGCCAAGTTATCAATATACGAGGGATGTCCGGTTACAAAGGTACGATTAGGCGACACGTCGCCTACGTCGCTTCGATCAGGTTGAAACTTGCACGCATATTAGATGTGCATATGTACAGTACAACGTGTGAAATGACAGCCGCACAATGTCAGTTCCGATCGAATACTCCAAGTTTGAAGTGCGAGCGGTCATTCGTCTTTTGCAAGCAAATGATGAAACACCTACCGAAATTCATTTAAAAAAATACTAAAGACTTACGGAGAAGGCGTTATGAGTCGAAAACAAGTTAGTGTTTGGTGTGAACACTTCAAAAGTGGACGCACAATTCTGAACGATGATCCCGAAGATGTACGAAAAAAATCATCAACAACGAAAGCGGATGAGAATCAATTAAAGGTCGATACGCTAATTCGAGAAGATTGACGGTTGAAAATACCGGCAATTGTTCTACTAACCGGTATTCCTAAAAGCTCTGTTAGTGAAGTCGTATCTGAATTAGGCTATTGAAAAATGTCCGCGAGATGGGTACCAAAACTGTTGACCGACCAACACAAAATGCAACGAATGGCGGCGCCAATGGAGCTTTTAACGCGCTATCGTCAGAAAAACGGATTTCTAGAATCTATAGTTACAAGAGACGAAACGTGGGTACACCACCATACCCCCGAATCGAAAAAAGACTCGATAACGTGGAAGCATCCGAATTCAGCAATCTGCAAAAATGGCAATTGTATTCTGGGATATGCATAGCAACTTGCTCATAGTTTTTACCACCGAAAGCGATAATCAACAGCGATATTTATTGTCAAATTCTCGGCAGAAAAGATGAAGGAAGGTTGACGAAAAGAATCAGGTTGTTGCATAACAATGCAAGACCGCACATCTCAAATCAGCCGAAGGCGTGGTTTCAGAAACACAATTGGGAAGGTACTGTCCATCCGGCATATAGTTCAGACGTGACTTCTTCTTGTGATTTTCATTTGTTTGAAAGCCTAGTTGTCGGGTAAAAGGTTTGAAGATGAAGACGAAGTTCAAGAGGAAGTACTGCAGTATTTTACAAATTTGGATCGCACCTTTTACGAAGAGGGTTTACAGAAGCTTGTGCCTCGCTGGCATATGTGCCTTAACATTGGCGGCGATTATGTTGAAAAGTAGCTAACAGTTCACGCTTTTACTTAGTGTATGTTTCATTTCTATAAATAAAGTAGTCTGCCTGTCTTTCACAAATATACCTCAGTAATCGGACATCCCTCGTATTATCGATATATTGATAATACATTATCAATATGTCACTACATTTAATAATACAACCAACGTACCAAAACGTAATCTGGGTTAGATAAATTTTAACGTTGGCAATGAATTATATAGACTGAAATGAAATAAATTGTCATAAAGGTAGGTATATTTTTAAGTAATACGTATCACGTGGATTGTATTATTAAGTATAAGCTCTGTATATTATTTTTGCAAATATTTTTATGATTTCGACTCGTTCACGTCACATAAAAATATTACAAGATTCATTAAAAATATTAATATCTTACCTTATGATTATATTTCGCATGCAAATAGATAACGAACTGCGAGACCAACGTAGTGGGTACCATGTACAAGAAGAATACCCACAAAGGTCTACCGTACCAAGCCATCGTACGGTCCAACAAATTTAAACAAATTGCAATTAATAACGAGAACAAGGCCGACGCAAACCAAGTGCCCACGACCGCACCCATTGCATTGAATAATTTCTTTAAATATAAATGTTTAGAAACAACTGAAAAAAAGAGTAACATCAAATCACGAGTCCAATAAATCGATTCTACGGACGATGAAGTAGTACCGTTCCTATTTTCTTTGGAATTTTCTATTACTGTATAAATAGAGAATATCACAGACAAAGTATTAATGATATTTGAGACAGTCATGGACCATCGTACGACGAACGCCCCCAGAAAATCAAAGAAGACGAGGTTTCCAGCCTTATGACTCTCAATATTCGATAGCTGATGACCTCGGGCCATTCCACGAGCTAAAGATAGGATATTATCGCCTGTTCTCTGTAAGGAGCCGAGGGGAATTTGATCAATGGTATCGAATTTCGTATGATATACATAACCATTTGCCGACCAAGCAAAATCCAGGCCTACAAGTAAGAGTAAATGCAAATGTCATAATTTTGTAATGCGAATATTTCTTACTTCATAAAGATTCATACCTGATAAGTTTCCAAAATCTCTGAAAATTCTATAGTCCGTATCACCGGGAACGACGCCGCTTTGAAAAATCTCTTGCGCAAGAGACGAGGCATATGGATAAGGCACTTCTTCTGAATAAGCTTCCAATATCCACGGATGATTCGGGCCGGCTTGAAATAGTACTTCCCGGCCTCCTGCACCGCAAGCTTCTAAATTTATAAAAGCCCTAACCTAAAAATGTAGGTATAATACAATATAAGCCACGGGACCTCTTTTACGTATGAAGTTCGTATTAAGCCCGTTTGAAACGGAATGAAACCAAAATACGCAAACAATATAACTGAAATAAACCTAAACGTATATTTTTCTTAAATATTTTACTAAACTATTTGTCATTAGAATTTAGTGTTACTTGACAAAGGTTATAATAAAACTGACTTTTACCTTCAAATTACCTGATATTATTTAATCGAGACATTTTGGCAATCGGACACCGATTGCGGCACTATCTACTATGTTCTTAAAGTGAATGGACTTTAGGGTGATTTATTTAGTTCGTTGCCAACGTTAGTATTTATGCAACCCAGATTAAGTTGGTCACGTGAATTGTATTATAAAATATAATCATGGTATATTAAGTTCAACTGGCATAAAAATTCCAGTTATGCATTCGTAAGAAAAAAACTAAATTTTTATTATCGCATTTTATCTCAATTCATTCTATTTATATAAAATATTCGAAGATTTAATTGATATTAAACATTTTTAGATCACTAATACACAGTATCGGGAAATCCACACCGCACAAATTAATTTAATAAAATTCGGTACATATGTTTCAAGAGC
>JARFOC010000085.1:421556-450118 GCA_031763485.1 Osmoderma eremita
CCATCCTCAGCAGAATCCACGAAGGAAGATAATGTTAGACGTCGCACTCTGGGAGATTTGCACCACACAGAACATCAGAGTGCGACGTCTAACATTATCTTCCTTCATAGATTCTTATTTGCCGAGATACGTATCCGGAGTTCTTCACTCATCGAGGTGGTAAGGGTTTTGTTAATTTTTTATTTTTACTACTGAATTTTTGTTCTGTTGGACTAAATTTTTGTTTTGTATCGGATCATTGCTCCCACATAATAGATTGATTAATTCGCGACACGTGTTTCAGGAATACGTGGATTCCCATCGTCAACAACATGTTAAGAATTTGGATAATAAATATACACATAACATAAACAGTACAAATCTCACGAAGTAAATTAGACTTTTCTGTCACAATTCTTTCTAAATGAGGTACTATTTGCTATTACTTACCTCACAATTCACCAATTGTTTCTCAACTATTTCTTTCGAATAAATTGTTATAATTCTGCCGGTAAACATCATAACTTCATTTGTAATTTTTTTTATTCGGTTTGTTCAATTCCAGCAAGGCTTTCTCGTGCATTTTCTTATTTTCTGGTAGTTTTATATTTAATGCATCAATAACTCCTGGTGACTTTGTGGGTTGCTGCTATGCTTCCCTTAAACCACGTTTAACAATCTTTTTATCTCTTGTTGCATTTTGAAAATGTTTTTCTAAACGCCAATGTTTTGTTTTCAGCTGAGAAAACTTTCGTCCTTCTACAGCAAATAACTGATGAGCCTCAACAAGTTCTTTTTCCGATCTCACTTCTTGTTGCTGTAAAACACTTTGTTGGAATGTGTACTGTGATTTTATTGAAAGAGGGCGCCAGTGGGCACCCCAATGTACATACATTTTATGCATTGGGTTTTCTTTTAAATTAGTATATTTTTATTTCCGGCCTATACTGCCTATACTGCTTAAGTCGACCAATTTTTTCGTAAAAATTTTAGACTTCATGTAAGGTTATCAGTTCATATTTGTTGACAGATAGATACACACGGGCCACGGATCGCATTAAAAATATTCCGTACACAACTAATATCACTTTTAATTATTATACAAACTTCTATTCCAGTATTGAACGCAACTATGGGGAGGATATTTAAAAATTGTCAATCTTAATTTGTTAGGTATTAATAAATATTGCCATGATATTAAAAAAATTACTTAATAATAATTTGCTCTACAGACCGTGAAGGCCTAGGGCTAATAAGATGCTAATATTAGGAACACTCTAGAAGTGCTCACGGACTACATTTCTCTATTCCCGTCTGTTCCTATTTTCATTTTTTTTAGATCTTCATCTACTTTATTCATCTCTTTCTTGGTCTCCCCTTTCTTCTTTTCCCTATTGGCTTTCGGGTAGGCGCTAATTTTCGCAACCTATCTCTGCGCGGTCTTTCTACATGCCTCTCTGCCATCTTATTCTTTGCACTTTGACAAACGCTACGATATTGGAACTTTCATATCCATCTTCTACTTCTAGATTTGTGCGTCTTACTTAGATTTTAATAATCGCGAAATGAGATATACATTCCATTTTGAAAAATGTGAGTTGCTTTCCGTGTGGCGTAATAACAAATAACTCAGTTTTCTTGTTATAATAATAATGGGTCCCCCTCTGCCCATTACAGCGTTGCATGCTCCGAATTTTAAATATTTGCTTTGCTTCTATATTTGCTTGTATCACTTTGAGTGGTTCAACCTGTATACATATACATATATATTTATTGCCTACAATCTAACTAAACTTACTTTCTGTGTATACATCCACAAGTACATGCCGACCCAAACTATAAACGAAATAATAATACTCATACATAACAAGTACTTATTATTGTATGTGTTATAGCAAAGTAACTAACTAAACTAAAGAAAGGCCAATGATCATCAACCCGAACCTTGCTAAAGGAAAAGTAAAAAGTAGATGGCAATTTTGACTTAATTACTGTTCATTATCATTACTATATTGTTGTATATGGTCTACGAAAAATATTGCAAGCTTATACAGTGAGGGTGTTATACGTATGTAGACCTATGCAGCTGCGTTCAAAATAATAGCGTTACGTTCATTAAGCTAAAACAATATATTGATGTGAGTAATAAAATATCGTCGTTAACTGGTAAATTATTATCAGTACAAATGAGAGAGGAAAAATAAAAGATCAAAAACTTTAACAATAATATTCGTGAAATAATAATTGATGATTCAAAATAATAGCAGTCCTTCTAAACAAAAACATTTGCGCGAAATCAATTTAGTAGAATGACCATTATTGGATATTGGAGGCGTAGAATCGAAAAGTTGTTGGCAACCAACCAAAAATACCAAGCTTTCTGGGTAATTTTTGATTAATCGTCAGCTGTTGTAGGTTTAGTCTTGTCACTCCCTACTTTTACATCTTCCCCAATATTCTCAATTTAATTGTGGCTTAGAGAGTTTTTAAATATTTATGAGTAACTGCTATTATTTTGAACGCAACTGTATAAAATATAAACTGGATGTATGTATCAATATAGTTTCCATATATTTTAGGTATTGTTTCAAAATATTTATATAAATTAATTTTCAAATTTATTTTACTAATCATGGAATATTCCAAAAACATATACTTAAAAATAAGTGCATAGTAAAATTCCAGTATTCTTATGCCATCTGTGAACCAATTCCATCAATCGACATGCCTGTATATACGGTGACAATCCCATAGATGGAGCTCCTACCGCACATTTACCTTATCTGAAGTATTTGTAACTTTAAACTCTGTTTACATGTGTTTTCCAGTACAAATGTTCGGTTTCACATGCTGACTATGTAGCAACAATATTTACATATTCCCTGCTAGAATCAAATAAAAAGTATTTTAAAAATTACTTAAAACTTAAATTAATTAGAATATAACCGCCAAATTTTAAAACTTTAACCAAACTGCTATTATTTTTCTTAACATTTCTTCAATAGGTTTAGATCTTAAACCAGAATCGGAGAACGAATTTTACAAAAAGGAGGCGAAGGACATGGTAAACATTGTACAAAAATTAATTAGAGACGGTAAGTTCAAACTTACTTTTTAAATACGTGTATGTGTGGTTAACTACAATTCGTACCTGATTTGCGGTGTGCATTTGTGGAAAGAGTGCAACCGCATTTCCTGTAAAGTCTAATCTATTATATCAGCATTTTTTCATTTGCGAATTGCGGCTACCGTATGGTATTCGCAATGTTCGCATATTTTTCCGTATTGTAATCTTGATATTTGTATGTTTCAGGTTATAGGTTTGATGTACCAGAAGCAATTACGTTAGTGCTGGAACCAGGAATATGGTATGTTTATTTTATTTTTTTTTCATTTATTTTCTTAAATTTCATTAAATAAATCCAAGTTTGTATTTTATACAAAATAAATTATTGCTTTAGTATAAATAACACACATTTCTGCATTTGAATAAAAAATGGAAAAGTACATTCAAATAAGGTGGAACAAAATATTTATTTATTTTAATGTCAAATTTAATTCAAACATAATTCCATACTTAAGCTATAGATGTCCTTCTATTTTCAAAACAATTGTCAGTATAATTTATAAATCCATTATGGAATAGTTTGTTTCCCTTGTTTTCCTAATATTTTTGTAGTCGCTTGAAAATGTTCAAGTTATTAACCCTAATACAGTTGATAGTAGTTATTTAATAAAATTGAAATGATTAGGAAGCAATTGATAAGTGACCTGTGCTGTGCAGTATTTATAAGGTATTTTATAAAGTATTCTTTCATTTATTTCGTATATTAAAAGAAAGCCAATATAATTTTTGGTACTTGTGCGTTTTAGTGCTCCCAGTTCCCAGTTTAATACACATACGCAACGGTGGACCATATTGTCAGATTTCATTTAATACTTATATCCACATTTGGCGGAATTAATTTGAATTTAAAAATCCGTCATTGGTTTTTTTATAACCTTATTGTTAAAAGTTAGTGAACAATCTTTTATTTTTATATCCAAAATGAATTAATAATAAACTCTTGGTTACCTTATCCCGTTTAATACACTTCATATTTTTCACGATTTGAATTGTTATAAATGTGTAATATTATACTTTCTTTGTTACATAATGCGGTTAGGAAAAAATATTGAAAAACTGTCTTAATAACCGTCTAATATAAAATAATACTTAATGTTCTTTGTTGTAAACTAGTTTTAGCAACTATTTTGTTGTTTAACGATAGACTCTTATTGTAAATAAGAGACAACATTTCATTAAATAATTGTTTCATTTTCTATATTTTCTAGGAAGGGAAACAATATACATTTAAAATAAAACATTTATTACTTCACACATTGGTACTGATGTATTTCTTTCAAACGTAGAAAATTGACTGTAGTCTAACTTATATAGTATACAACAAATTACATAAATAATATATTACAATTAGAAGATACCTATCTACAGAAACTCCAGTCATATTTACATTATTTAAATAGATGTCAAGTTATGGTTTATTTATGGTACCTGATTATTTGGCTTTATAATCTTCAAACATATTGCTGTCAAAGAGGATTGCGTTAAGATATGTTCAACACTGTTCACAAACAGCCATGTATTACTTGCCTTTGTTGAGTTTTTCTTCACAAATGACATTGGGATTTCACATTCCCTACAAAAACAAGAATTCTTTAGTAAATGGTGCTTTACGAGGCAATAAATACATGTTAAAATATCATTAAAACAAATATCCCGTAAAACAACTCTCAGCCCTAATTTTCTGATCGTTCATAATATGGTTCTCGGTTAAGATTACTGCCGATACTATACCAACTCTGCCAGCCATGGTAAACTAAATAAACAAGGTAATACTGAAGAAAAAATATGGTAAATACTCAAACAAACAAAAAGGTAATTTAGCAACAATATTATAATTAGAATAATTCAAAATAATGTAATAAAATGAGGTCAGTCGCCTAATTTTAACGTTTTTCTGTGCCTGTCGTAGAATGGATAAAATATAACTGTTGAAAATTTCAAATGTATGTAATTTCCATTCATACCGTTTATGGCGCTGACCAGTAATAATATACATCTGACAACGTTATCTATTTTTTGGCACCTTCTGCGCATGTGTCAGAATTCATTCAAACTAGGAGGACTAAAACGCACAATTATGGAATTTTTATTTAGAAAATGAAATGTATATAGTATAGGCGCAGGTATAAGCGCAAGTGTAGAACAAAAATGTACATACATATATAGTACATACCGTGAATCAAATCGCAGCAACCTTGGGTTACAGGGACGTCCGGTTTCTTGTTCCAAGAATCACCAGATCCCGAAACACTGTGAGTCGCGAGTAGAATAGCCATGTTGGTTCTGGACCAAAATCCCATAAGATTTAACACAGGGGTCTCAATTCACATTTCCGCCATCTTGGATTTCATGAGGAGAGATGGGAGACCGTTCAACTACAACGGCTATCTGTTATAATAGAACGGCTATCTGTTATAATAGAACAGTTATCTGTTATAATAGAACGGTTATCTGTTGTAATTGAATGGTTATCTGTTATAATTGAACGCCTATCTGTCACAATCGAACGGCTATCTGTTATAATTGAACGGCTATCTGTTGTAATTGAACGGTTATCTGTCATAATCGAACGGTTATCTGTTATAATTGAACGGTTATCTGTCATAATTGAACGGTTATCTGTTATAATTGAACGGCTATCTGTCATAATCGAACGGCTCTCTGTTATAATAGAACGATTATCTGTTATAATTGAACGGCTATCTGTTATAATTCAACCGCTATCTGTTATAATAGAACGACTACTCGTTGTAGTTGAACGGTTGAGATGTGCTCGGGGCTCTCCCATCTCTCCTCATGAAATCCAAGATGGCGGAAATGTGAATTGATACCCCTGTGTTAAATCTTATGGGATTTTGGTCCAGAACCAACATAGCTATTCTACTGTCGCGGAACACGATTACTGAAATGGTAACATTCAGTCGCAACCACAGTTACCAGATTAAGAGGCTGATTAGTTGCGGTAATTGAAATTATTAAAGGTTATGTTTTTGATATACAAATTTTAGATATCGTATATGGGATGGTATTAAGCATAGGTGACGGATAATGGGTCCCATTTGTACATATACTTCGAGAGCAACCGGGCTCTTATCGTCAACCAAGTCATGGGGCCCGATTCTCGAATTTCGATTATCGCATGCGAATCTATGCAAATGTCGAATGAAATGTCCACGGTTGTGTACGTGACTGTCAAATTTTTCGTATACGACAATCATCAATCAATCCTGATTGGAGAATCGGGCTCCTGAGTTCGTGTGTGGAATTCCCGATACTATGTATTAGTAAAAGTACCTACTCGTAGTTAATATCAACAAAGTAATTGAGGGGACACATACATCCTTGATACGATCGATAGTTTTATCGAAAATCAACAAGAAAGGTTGGCCATTCACTTTAGATATTGTTTTAAATGTTATCACAAGACATTGTTTCTACTTTTGCCCATTAACTACTGAAATCTGTCTTGAGTACTAAACGGGGATTTGTGTTGTGATTTGTAACCATAACATGTATTTTTTGCGTAAGCACTACTGTCCTAAAAATAGTCGATAATTTTCAAAACAATTACACTGCATTTTACACAGTATGTTTTAAAATCTATACGATTACCAACACGCATATTCTAAGGGAATTCATTTCTTCTGTTGAAATGGAATTATGAAACATGCTATTACAGATCGTAATAATGCACCATGTAGGTTAGGTATAGGATACGGTGGCTTAAAATAAATTTAAGATAAAAAATACGTTAAGTTAAAAAATACGCCACTATCAAACATTACATTCAGGTAATGTTTGATAGTGACGTTCTAAGAACAGGATTGTTCTCGGGGTGCTACGCTTGACATAACATTTTTTCCTTTGTGGTTTTCTGCTGAGGATGGCAACTTAGCTGCCGAAATGCGTATTCAGAGTTCTTTACTCAACAAGGTGGTAAGGGGTATTTTTTAACTTAAATAGTGCACCATAGTAATGTGAATTCATCATAAATCTATAAGGAGGGTTGGGATTTTTGAAATATTAGTAATAGATATCTGTCGTGGCTGTGAGGTAACTATCTAGTAATTATGGATTTGTAGTACTTCTTCAATGATGATTAGTGAGGTTACCAGATCTTGAAGATATTCGTGGCACGTAAAAATGTGACTTTTGACAGCAGAGCGAGCGAGATAGACATGTTTGTGATCATGAGGATTTAAAAGCAATTGGTAATCCAAACCACGATTGGAATAGATTCCATCCAAGACAAATACTTTAAGCATTTTTTTTGATCGATAATACAGAGTGTAGAACAAGTCAAAGCATAAAACAAACAGTGTAAAGATGAAAATATTGTTAAAATATTATTCCTTTTGTTGAAACATCAAAAAAAAAACACGTCATAATACATAAAACAGAGAAGGTACACGCACCTTGCCGAACAAACACAGACATCAGTTCAAAAGGCATCAGGAACACCCAAAAAATTCTTTGTTGAGTAAAGCACTTCGCCGGCTAAATATAAGTTCTTTTTTAAGAGTGTGGGAGGGCATCCGTCTTAAAGTTCGAGGCAGGCGATTAAATAATTCGATACACCGCCACACCACCCGCCTCTGACTCCTCAACAAATGTGTTCTTGGCGCCACCAATGATCATTCAATTTACCTCTAGTGTTGCAATTGTGATTTTGCTCGTGTTTGCTGAATAACTCGCTATTTTTTACAAATAATATAGATTCCAAGATATACCTAAATAGATGGAAGGGTGAGTATGTGATTGTCATTTACGATGAATGCAATAGCTTGAATGTATGTCTCGTATTAGCAAACAAAAGCGCTATATTGCCAGAGAGAACCGATTGCGGCGATATTTTTGAAATCCTTACATTTGTCGAAAATGAAACGCCGACAAGAACTCCTTCTTGTTAAATATGTTCCAAAACGAATGTCATCAATGATGGTTCCTAGAAGTTTTACACGCGCTCTTGTTTCAATTTCGATGCCATAGATAACTAGGATCAACTCTATTGGCTTTTCGACTACGCGAAACCAAGTATTACCTAATTCTTTTAGTTTTAAAACACCGGCGAACAATAATATATAAACCGTATGCAAAAAAATTACATGTACCTTGCGCGTTGTCAATTTTTCGGAAAATTTCGGCTTCGTAAACTAGCGTGACACAATTGACCAATTTGAGCACTGGAATCGATGAAAATATTGAACAAGACCCTTAGACCCTTGACGGAGACCTGAAGTGATACACTTTAACTTCAGGTCTGCATCAAACGGCTAATCTTGCTGCCGAGGTATATCATTATAATTAGCAGCATCGATCCTGTCATTCAGGCTGAAATTCATTGATTTCAATGGGTATAGAATAATAGGATACGGTGACTTGAAATTGTGGAATACCCTTACCACCTCAATAGTATCGCTGGTTGAGGTGGTGAGGCTACTTTTTGTTATATATACTAAAAGGTATCCCATGAGCGCGCGTACGTATTTTAGTTATAATATTGATTGGCAGATATGATGGATCGTATCTTAGGACCAGCAGAAATATATGTGCTATGGAGACAAAGAGAGTTCATGAGCTTGTATAATTTTTCGCAAATAAGTGACTCAAAATTGATTAAATCATTTGAGATCCAATTGAATTCGCACTGAATACGTCCCGCCAGTGCCGTCGTTGGTAAGTCAAATCATGTTAAGGCTGACCAAGACTCAACAAGTTGAATTTTTCTTCGTACGTCAGTTATATTCATATTTTTTGCGGAAATATATGATTCTGTGATTTGTGTTATCTGCTTTCGTATGTGTTCGACAAGTTTCTATTAAATTCAAAAAATGCGTATTTTCTCATTCTGAAAATATTGTAAAATTCTCTGGAATCATTAATCAAACCCCGCAATAAATCAATTTTTTTCACCTTATATTAATCAGGAGATCCACGTTTTTCCTTGACGCTTCCTTTTGCTACTCATAATTTTCTTATTATAATAGCAGTCCATCTTACGCACACTGGTATTTGACTGGCGCTGACTTGAGAGACTTGGACGGGCTTGGAGCGAATTGAACCCCATAGTTGATAAATTTAAAGACGATATGTTGGAATCTATACATTTTGTATTAGATATCAATGAGATGTCTACAAAATGACTAATACGTTATATCTATATTTAATATCTCGAGAGGCCAACACATTTAAAATAAAAATGGGTAATTTCAGTCACAATAAAACAACTGTTGTTATTACTGCTGGGCGGTTTCTGGTTTATTTCCCTCATCAAATGCCCACTACTCTGTCAGCTACCTACAGTCAATTCACGTTTTAGAAAACAATATAAATACTGTGCCTGTGGGAATACCGTACAAGGTTGTTACGTGTTTTGGGGTAGGTACATGAATGAAATACACAAATAAAAATTTATTGAACTTATAGGTCTTGTATTCATTCAATGTCAAAAAAAGTAATTCCTGAAGCAGATTTTGTTATAAAAATTTACTCCAGGGTTATCATGAGGAATGTATTTTAATGTTTCCATAGGTGACAGATCAGATGTCAGTTTGTTATACGAATAACTTTCAAAACTGTCACCATATGTAATATGGAAGTATAGAACATATAGCTTTTGCAATTAAACAACCGACTTTTGACATTTCGCCTTTTCATGACATGGTTGCCACGCATTACAAAGTATATCATATCGTTTGACAGATATATAGATAGGTTGTGGTTAAAAAAATACGAAACCTATCAATACTAAATAGAATATCAAAATGACAAATGTCAAGTAAGTGCGTTGACAATTTACCTTATCTGCATATGCAACTGGCAACACTCTAATTAAAGAAATCTTACGTGTACGAAATGTCACTAGATTTGACATTTGACATTGAAATTGTGTTGGTATGATTTTAACATTATCGGCGTCGAAAGTCGGCTGTTTCGTTTCGAGAGAATAATTCGAATTGTTTGAAAATATTGACAACATTGTGCGTAAGTGAGATGGTTCTATATGTTAATTCTGAATCTAGAAAAGAATACAAGTGGTACTATAAGAGCCCACTGTTTTCTAAATGGAGGCGAATGGACTATAGGTATGATGTAAAACACAGATCCCTCATAAGACGCGCGATTAGTACATATACAAGTATTAGAGCAAACGCGGAAATATTACTTACCTATAACATTTTTAATTTAATTCCACTGTCAATACGAATCGTGCTATCACCAAGCGGTTTTAGCCAACAAATTATCTGTTAATACATGGAAATTACAATGTCTGGTGCTGTAATTGCGGCAGCTCGGCGTTGATGTCGCCCTGGTGGGGTTGCTGGGTGTTCTGCTGAACCACGGACTCACCTAGCGTTCTCATGTTGATGACCCATCTATGATACTATACTTATTGCAAACGCTTTTTTCCAGGCTGTCCTAGATGCTTAAAAATTGTCTACATTGCCCAGTTTAGAAATATTAACTGCACCTTGTGCATTTATCTTGAAATGTATTGTTTTTAGAATACTAACCGTTTTTCATACTTTCGTACTTATCCTATGAGATTAAGGGCTAAACGATTAGATTATTTAAGATTAACTAGAAGTAAAAATAGTGCAAATTACACTGCTGCAAAATGCTTCAACGTATTACCTAAAACTGTAAAAAATGTATTTATTTAATTTTAAAAAAGTCACAAAAAGTATTATTAAATAGAAAATTATTTAAAGTAATAATTTTGATGAGTTACTTATCCAATGTTTACTCATTTCTAATGTTAATTTAATTAACTATCCAATTTTAAGCTTATTTTGACTTGTGTAAACACTTTCTTGTGTATTAGGACAAAAATTATTATTATCTATTCAATGGCAAAAACTTAACTTTTCCTATATGCAAATCTGTATCTGCAATTAGATACGTAACATTATCCACCTAAAACTGCTTGACGAAAGTTATTACGTACCTCACATCTCCTATTGTTTTGACACAATTTTGTGTAGTACCTAAAGTCCATGTTCATGGTTCGAATCTCCGTTGTGGCAATCGATTTTTATAAAGATCGTCTGCAGCAAGGGTGATCGGTACTTCACACAATACACACACACACACACACACACACACACACACTCACACACACACATATTTACACATACACATTTACACAAACCTAATGTAAGAAACAACCAAATACACAAGCAAAAGCAACCGATGAAAGTTGACAACTGACATTACAAAAACATAACGATGACTCATATTTCATTTTATCCAACATAAATTTCGCATGCACAGACAGTTTTTTCGTCGTGTGTAATTTTGTCTTACGTATTAGCCAATAGCAAACGTCCAAAACATAAGCCTTTCTTACCCAACGCTATTTTCTTAAAGTGAATGATGTATAGCAATATTTTGTATTAAATTAATACCATTCTATTCGGTTTGATTTCAATTAAAATATCTATAAATTATATCTATATATGCATACTTAGCATACTACTAAATTTGAAATTACACAATGTAAATTGTGCGTATAATATTCTTGTAGCGTCAATATTTTTACCTGACTATTGTGTATATTTATGGAAATATCGCTAGCTTTGGAATTTTGTACATATGTACCTTCATATCGGTTCGATAAGCAATCGTCATGTACGTACGCGCATTTTTCGTTTTCTGTGTCGTAAAACTAGTAGCAAAGGTACTTCGCCAGCACTGCACACAACAGGTAAATTACATTCTATACGCTAAGGCGGCTAGTACATTCGGCTTTTAATGCGTATAGTCTTAACTCACACAAAGTATTGCCCCGAAACATCTTCATCTCATCCGCTATCGTCTGGACAGCGACTTGCACTTTTACTTCAAGTGGGAATGGTACAAATATTATAAATATACATTATCATCATCAATACGTATCAATCGGTGTTATCAGTAATATCCCCCTCTTTCAAGACAGATACGTTTCTTTGGCTACGTGTCAAAGAGTTTCTTACGATTCCGTGCGTGCGTACAAAAAGGATCGACACATGCTAGCACAGATCTTGCAACGTATGTTCGAAGAAGAAAAGAGAAGATATGTACCAATAAACATATCGAATTTAATTCAAATTTCGACTTTGACACGCGCGCTGTTTTAAGAATGTCTCCGCTGTGATATAAATCATATAGATTTCGTTAAAAAAAGCATATCCGTGTAACTCTTATGTTGTTGTGACTTTATTGATTGATTGCATCGGACGTAGTGATTTTTTCCCTCAAGTGAGAAAAGGGCCGTGGACCATCGGTATGTATTTTTTTTTAATTTTAAGGAAATAAACACCTGTTGGTGCTTAAAAAAATCCCTCATGTTCATGTATGGATGTATATGACAAAATACAGATTTTTTATTTTAAAATTCTTATAAACGTTGTGAGGTTTATTATATCTAGTACATGTATGAAGAAAAATTACAATTTACATATGTGGCAATGACACTAACTGATTACAGACTTAAAATAATATGGTGTTATCTAAGTGAAGAAGATGGCCAAACTTTAAAAACACGCACGCTCCGTGTTATATATTGACGTCTTATCCAAAATATTGTTTACTATACATGTATTTAATAACGTGCACGAAATGGTTATTATAAAGTTTGTCCTTCACGTAATTCTCGGGGACAATTATATACGGGTGTCCGCTGAAACAGGATACATCTTTAATATTTACAACGCTTTTTTCATAAAATTGCTGAAACACGTTAATTTTTTTATCAATGGGGGACAACTCTTTGACTAGTAAACTAATTTCTGGAAAACGCTGCCATCAATTTTAAAAAGTAATAACTATTATTCAATGAGGCAGCACTCAACCCCTTGTGCAATTTAAAGATTGAAGATATGAAGATAGTTTGTCCAAAGTTCTCCCCATTCGACCATAAATTGACGTATCAGCGATTTTACGGAAAAAGGTGCTAGTTCGTAAATATTTAGGGTGTTTCGTTCTTATGCGGACAGCCTATATATAGAATCTCCCAAATTGAGTGGCCTATTAAAATATCTTTGGGATTGAAATGTTCAAAAATTCTGAAAATAATTGCACCGCCTTAGGTCATAGTGAACTTTTAGAGTAAATTATTTTTACTTTAGCATCACTTCCGGTTGATCGGAAGTCGCCATGAACTTTCTTAGTTTAAATGGAAAGTTATAGTTTTTTTTTATTGAAAATTCTGATTATATACATTATTCTAAATACAAAATATTAAGGTTTCCCCATACCTAAATGTAACCGAATTTGAGATTT
Organism: Osmoderma eremita; assembly: GCA_031763485.1. Taxonomy (NCBI): domain Eukaryota; kingdom Metazoa; phylum Arthropoda; class Insecta; order Coleoptera; family Scarabaeidae; genus Osmoderma; species Osmoderma eremita. The sequence goes on from JARFOC010000085.1 coordinate 434,926, forward strand.
CTTCAAACTTATGTAAAAAATTGTTTTGCCTGCCTTCCATTTAAAAAATTGTTTTTACGACACACAATTTCAAGACTCAAGTTTCTTATCCTTTGAATGTATAACCCTTAGGCTCTCAAATTATAGCCTAAATATCTCTGAAAATTTTGCAGTTTGGTCGCCATATGATCTCGAACCTCATTATGTTTAACTGTTCAAAACTCAGTGTTCTTAAATGGGACACTCTGTATATTTTTACATCATGATGCACAGAATCAAATTCTGCAGCGATTCGTATTAGGTTTCTCTATACCTATTTCTTTTCGTTTTCCTGTTGTTAATAATTGTGTATTTTAACGGCATTATTACCATTTTTACGGATGGATCGAAAGCCACAACAGGGATTGGAGCGGGAATTTTATCCCCGGAACTAAAGATCGGCTTAAGCCTTGCGTTGGGGCAACAGACCTCGATCTTTCAGGCGGAGGTTCTGGGAATCCTGCAAGGTGCGAGTGAGATTTACGTAAGGGACCTTAGGGGGGAGCATATTGCTTTTTACAGCGATAGCCGAGCGACCAGACTGTAAAATTTCGGGGATATTTAGGCTATGATTTGAAAGACTAAGGATTATATCTTCAAACGATAAGCAACTTGAATCTTGAAATTTAACAGTGTCGTAAAAACATTGTTTTTAAATGAAAGGCTAAAGTAGAAAATCGGTTACATTTAGGTATTGGGTAATCTTAATATTTTATCTTTAGAATAATGTTTAGAACCAGAATTTTTGTGTATTTTAATTTTAATAGGCCGCTCATCTTGGGAGACGCTGTATATGTATTTATGAATGCGCTTTAAAGAATGAATAAGTCTTTCTCGATTTTTTTCATTTGTGTTTTCGTACCACGCTTTATCCTTTAAACATTTCAATAAATAATTAATATTTTTTATTACCCTACAATTCAATAAAATTCTCGATCAATAACTTCATTACGGTAGGTGTTCATTGTTTTCAAGTCTCCACCTACGCGGTAACAACCATTGCTTACAACTTTGGTAACCAACTTTATGCGAATACCGAGTTTTTAGGTTCATGCCTATATGCATAAATATTTATCGGTATATTTCAGAGATTCTATACACAGGTACGTTGTACATACAGAATCTAATCGAAAATCGAAGTTTAGCTAATATTTATTTAAAGATTATCTATGCAATTGAAGTGGGCGCTCTGTGTCTAGATGAGATCGGATAATATCGAACGCGCAATGTTTTAAACGTATTCGATATTTCATCGCGGATTAAGTTTAAGCTTCTAACAAACACTTATTTTCCTATTTCAGTTCGAAAGATGACGAGATAGACGGAAATTGCGTCGTCAGAGCGAGAGGACTTCCCTGGCAGAGCAGCGATCAGGACATCGCCAAATTTTTTAGGGGTCTAAATGTTTCCAAGTAAGTGAAAGTTTCAAGATCGCTTTTAATACGTGGAAATCTAGAAAATGTATTCATCGTCTCATTAAAATCGCATTCGTTTATGACGTTGATCTGTTAGCATCGCATCGACTGTTGAATATCTACGTACTTCATTTATTATCAGAAGCAATAGTACTTCAGATAAAACATAACATTATTCAATCAAATTTAATTTGGAAGTAAAGGTCAAACCATTGCAATTTACTGGCCTCTAAATAAAGTACTTTTGCATGCTGTTATACAATTTAATATAAAATTTATATTAAGCAACAATCAGTAATTTCAATATTTTTTTGTGTGGGATTATTATGTGCTACTATCATATGTATTACTCATTGTTTATGGATTTTTGTATATAAGAACAAACAACATTTTTGATCTAAAGTCCATTTTACCCATACCAACTTAAATGCGAAGAGCAAACAAGAGATTAGTGGCCTAGTGGTAAGCTATTTGCTTAACAATCCATTGGTCGCCAGCTTAAATCTTAGGGGACTCATTTGTATTCTATCTACAGATATAGAACGTTGCTAGAACGTAGTAAAATCGGAGCGATAGGGAAGCGAGCGTTCCAGCTAGAGTATGAGGTGTAGATATGCTAGATTGGCAACTAGGGCGGTTTATTATACATGTGTTTTGTTCCTATTAAGAAATGTTGACGTTCCAACTCAGTATTTCGGAGTGCCGACTCGTGCCAAAGAGAATTACTAAAAACGTAGTAAATGTATTTTGTATTAAATCAAATTACTATCATTTATATTTTATTGTCGTTTATTATGCAGGATGTTTATGGTCTTGTGAGTTTATTTTCAAGGGGTGATTAAACATCTTAAAATAAGGTCATTAACGTAAAAATATCTTAATACAGTTGCATAATAAGAGAGATATTAATGTTAAAAAAATTAGTAGTTTTTTCTAAGTGGTGATTAACCACCATAAAAAAAGGTTTCTAACGTTAAAACGATTGATCAACAACTTGTGCAAAGTAAATGTAAACGATAGGTTATTAGTGAATTCTTTACTAAGTAGGCCGATGTCTGTAACTTTTCCCATCTGCCAAGCTGTTTCATAAGTTGTCTCTGCATTGCCGATTTGACGTAAATGTTGCCGAATAAATCCTAATAAGGAAAGTAAAAATGGTCCATCGCACGCACCAATAGTGAATACGTTGATATGTTGTTAATTTATGGTGAAGTACACCAGAATTCTGCCGCTGCAAGTCGATTGTACGCTGAGCGGTTTCCTAACAGGCCAACACCTATTCCACAACAATTCACCGCTCTAGTAATCCGTGGCCGAGAAACTGGTGTACTACGAACACGTCAAGGTCGAGATGGTGGTCCTGGCCGACACCAACGAATTTCGGATGCCGAAGAAGAAGTCTTACATCTTGTCTAAGAAGATCCTTCCAGTAGTAGGTACTCGAAAAATACTAGACTGGTCAACGGACAACTTATTGGCCCATTTGTGTTGCCAAATCAAATGAAGCGATATTATTATGTCTTGTTTTTGCAAAATTATTTGATGGAACTATTGGAAGAAGTTCCTTTGAATGTACGTCGACAAATATGGTTTCTTCGCGATGACACGATTTTAATCGTTTACTTCGTCAACATGTAGATAATGTGTGGATTGGTCGAGGTGGTCCTATGGTATGGGCACCTCGATCACCCGACCTTAACCCCCTTGATTACTACTTGTGGGGCGTTATGAAGACTATGGTATACACCGACCACATAATTGATTTAGATGATCTTCGTAAGCGCGTTGAGGCAGCTGCGGCAACAATTCGACGGCAAGACCAAGGCCTAGTAAATTATGCCAATTCATTGATACGTCGAGCGAGACTTTTAAAAATAAAAAAAATAAAAACCACAATTTTTTTTAAACATTAATATCTCTTATTATACACCTTTGGTAAGATATTTTTACGTTAATGACCTATTTTACGGTGTTTAATCACCCCTTGAAAATACCGTAAACACCCTGTATAGTTTATTGTTATTAATGAGCCGTCATTCACACCCAACGTTTTACGAAAAGAAAATAAATAAATAGAATAATTACATTTGACTTGTCTTTTATGGAAGACAAACGTGATTCCAATTTTCGAATACACTTTCATTTCATTTTCAAATTTCCCAGTAAACCAAACATGTCGAAGCACATTTTTAAAAGCTGTAGGTACATATATCAGTATATTTTTGCAAGTTTTAAGTTTCTATTAGCCGAAACAAATAAAATACGTTTTTTATATACCCCCCTTTTTTGGTATAAGTATTTGAAACATGGGAAAAAGTAACCGATGCGCATATTCAAACCGGCAATAATTTACTTGTTAATAGAGTATGCATATTACGATCTTACCGTTAAATTATCGAAAACTTGTGTGGTAACTTGCATCTAGATTTCATATATTTGCTTCCAAACATTTAAGATCAATTATTAATGGGGAAACGTTAGAAGAAACAACCCGGGAGATATGTTTTTTTCGAGACAGTACCTTCACCTCAGAAAATTTCATGGAAACCCGTGAATCCGTAGCTAGAGTGTCCCACGGTTTGACTTCTATTCGTATTATACATTTATATTCTTGATCAGTAAATATAGCAAGGACTGTCGGGCAGCACGATAAACACACTGTTCGGATTACTCCTCCCGCACAAGTATTAATTAATTCGGGACGACACGTGTTTCGGGAATACGTGGATTCCCATCATCAAGTCGGTGCCGGACTTGATGATGGGAATCCACTTATAACTTATTGTATAATGAATAGAGTTGTTCAATTTTTCGCCAACAGCGGGCGCATAGAAGCTTGCACATAAAATAAACACATAAATAAATTGGTCGTTTTTGCGATATAGGCAACATTTTTAAAACAAACGTTGAACCACAACATAATATTTACGGCAGCGTACATGTATACACAACATATCCTGTTGAAACTCGCAGTTATACTGAAGGGCGCTGATGAGCAACTCGAATAATAAGCTACAGTGTATTAAAGTTAGAAGTTTCGTTAAAATGCGTTATTAAATTGTTTCTTTTATTAAATATTTATTAATCTGCATTAAAAATATATCATCACTAATTTATTTAAATCAGCCGATTGTTGGCTCCCTGTATATTTAATTTGTATTTTTAATATGTTCGCTCCCTGTATATTTTATTTGTACTTTAATATGTATTTTCTAGGAATATGAATTCCAATTTTGTTCAGAATTACCTCTCATTAAATTTTACTAATATTATTATTAGTAATTTCTACGATTTTATACCTAATAGTTAAGCTCATTTACCTATTCTTCTTAATCGTTACATTGTTAATTCAAAACTAATAGCTTATTCGCTGTTGTTATTCATTCTGTATAGGTACTAATCTTTGTTTATTAATCCCAAGTTCCAATTTAGATTTTACATTCAAATCAAATTTATATTTATGTCTTGCAATTCTCCAAATTCTATTGTATATTTGCTATTGATCTATAATTTGATACCATTTACGTATTGTTTGGGTCAGGTACAATATCAGAATATATTAGGAAATCCCGACAGGGTGAGTAATCTATTGTGATTTGGGAAGCTACCTGCCGTCCTATTGTCACTAATGCATTAATAGTTTAATATTCTAATTCCAGTATTTACAGAAATTAGTTGGACATTCCGAATGTTTTCATATTTATTTAAAATCATTTAAAACTCCCACTATTTTATTACTTGCTTTCTATAAATACTCAATTAAATTCGAACTAAAACTAGTACCGTTTGAAATTTAATAATATCTACATATTAAATCCGATGCAGCTACTCAACCTTTCAACTCTTAAGCTATTTTGTTATTGTTGTTTTTATGTGTGTTCGTTAGTTTAGCGATTAAAAAGTTTTACGTGAAGTTTGGTGTTTATCATTTACAAAAGGAAATGTGAGTGGTTGTAGCACATATTCCTAAATAATTTCGTTGCACTTACTCATAAATTTGTATTGGTTTGTATTCTTAGTTATTATCATCAGAACCGAACAACACCGATTGAGAAATTGTTTCCTTATCTTATTGCTATTTGTTTATAAATGACTAATTCAAAAGAAATACTAAATAAGCCACACCAAAACCATCTTTCGATCTGATGATAATCGCTACTAAACAATGTGTGATAGTATGCAGGCGTGTATTATAAATATAACTAAATTCAAATATTTATATTTATAAAATCATTTGAAAAATATGAATATCGCAGAAGCTTTTTGTAATCTATTGCAACGATTACAAATTCATCTACTTTTAGCACTGTGCTTATCAAAGATTTGGTAACACGATTCCCACAAAAAGCTATTGCACATCAAAATTTTGTATTACAAGGATCGATTTTTACGTAATTTATTCCAATATTAAATAAAGTAGTTGGTATTTATTAATTACTTAATAAATTTGTAGCTTTCAACATGTGGAAATCTCAACATCTTCAAAGTATTAACAAAATTGTTTGCTATTTCCCCTTGTTTAAGAATAGGGAACTTGACAAAAAATTTAAATGGGAAAAAGTTACTACAAATCATAAATATATATTGTAATAAAACATGTATCAGCGAAAAAGCTACTTTTTTCATCCCAAATAGGCACAGTGGAAAATTGGAAAACGAAAAAATTCAAATTACAACAGGCAGTCACAAACGCGTTGCTATTGGTCGTGACGTCAAAGAGTATAATTTATGTTACAATTCTGAATAATTAGCTGTACTTATGGTTGGTGTCGATGATCTTCATGAATCCTTAAGTTAGGCTATTCTTTTGGTTTGTAGCATTTCAATTTTGGTGGATTTTGAATTAGAAGAGACACTTGATGGTCTAATTAATTTGCAATTTTTAGCAACATGTAAATGTTCTATGTGCTTAAACCCCCCACATCCCATTTGATAGTAATATATTTAAAAACCCACTATGCTCCACAATTCTAGCATCAGATGAACCTCCACCAAAACCTGTAGAAATGAAATCTATGATGACATCAGGAGTACAAGAAATTAAATATTTTACAGTATTACATTTCTTATACTCTGACCATGTCAAAGATCGTTTAATAGCATCTGATGAAGGCTTCTCAATTTCAAATTTTAAACAATCTATAATGCACAAAACATATCTGTATCGAGCTGGAAATACTAGTAGTAAATTTAACTTTATTGTATCAGAGCTAGATGAAAATATACATTTTCTTAAATATTTACTAAGAAGTGGCAATGATTTTTTAAATATTTTAGAATAGTAACTCTCACTTATGCCAAAATCATCCCCAAGTAAAATAAATGATTGTCGTGTTCTCATCTTTTTTGAAATTAAAAATATATGCACATTTGATAACTTACATTACTATTTAAGTAACTGTAAAGTATAAAATTCATAATGAGGTAAACCCAAGTAAATCCTAGGTCTTTCTTTTCAATTTTCATGATCCTACACTTTAATGACAAGCTTTTAAAGTCCTGATTTGTTTCATTCTGCATTTTTCATGATATGACAGTCATACTCTATGACGTCAGCTGGCTTGGCGCGCTTTAGAGATCATTTGAAATGATTTCGAAATGCGCGAAACTTAATCATTTTTTACCACGTTATTATTGCTTTTTAAGGAATAATACTTGAGGAATTTTTAGACAGAACAAAATCATATTGTTGACAAATTTGAAAAGTTCCCTATTGTAAACAATTGATAGGATTGTTCATGTATACAGCAAAGACTAAAACCGGAAACCATTTCTGTACGAACAAACTTGTTTTTTAACATTGTTTGGTATACGTCTTGAAGATCCTCGGCATTGCAGGAGAAAGTTACCGAACTTTCTAATTTTGGCCAAATGCATTTAAAAATGCACGTCACCTTAGAGCAATTCTTACGACCACTAATTATTTCCACAGCTATCTATGTAGGTATATTACGTAAACATCTTTCCTTATCTAATGGACATTCACATACTAATCGTCTACGAAGCAAACAAATAATAAATGGAAGAGGAACTGTGAAGAAGGATTCGGTTACCTCTTGGATTGGGGCCAACTGCTGTGTGAACCCTCTCTAAATTACATAACAGTCAACACTTTAATATAGAACATCTCGTTTCCTTCACATCCCTTTCATGTGACTCAGAAACTCTTTTTGGAATCTCCATCAAAACTTTAACAATCTAACAAATTAAACTGCTTCTAATCTGAGCCACATGAAAAGAGTCTTTATTAATATATTTATACGATATAGTTCTTACCTGTTGCGAAGCATTCTGAAGATTTAATAGAGGCTCTGAGGATCGTTTCAGGAATAATCGGAGTTTATTCTCTCTGGGGGCTGGTTCCTTCTTTCTTTGTGGACTGGGAGCCTAAATATCGAATTTAATACTATTAATAATTCCAAAAAAATATTCTGATTTCGGTAATCGATTACCTGGTAGAGCATTTTATGGAAAACTCTCGACCTAGCTGCCAATACCGCTTTGACGGCGCATACCGGCTCTCTGGTATCACCCACTAAAAAGGTGACGTCGCACAGTTCGGGCATCGAAGCCAAGAACTTCATGTCCTCTGCCAAGCCGGACTTGTTCTCGAAAGTGCTTAGGTCTGGCTCGGCCTCTGCCATGGCGCTGTAGCTGTTTACGATCAGGCTTTCCGGCATCTAAAATATCAATTATCAATTATTTAAAATATGCTAAAAACGCCAATCGATGCTACATGAAAGTTACAGGATGTGAATGTTAAGTAATAAGAGGAAAGGTGATTTTAAATTATTTACGCAACGGAAACAGATTACTTCAATCTTTCAAACAAGGTACATATCAATTATCAATTAATTATTAATTATTCAATACCGGTTTCTTATAGCAGACCAGTTTGAAGAATTTGTGCAAAGTGTTAATGCTAGGCATTTGTGTCAGTAACAAGGACCGCGTTGCCTATTCATGATCTTAAAATATGTATCTACTTCCTAATTGTGATATATAATAATAATATAATATCTTTAATATCCAACACTGTGTCTACATACACCGCTTACAGGATACAAACTTAAAAATAGTACAGTGTACAGTAACAAATACAATTAATACATAACAATAACGGTATAACAATATGTAGTATACTATAAAAATAAAAAAAATTAAATATGAATAGATTAGTTTAATTAAATAAATGGATCAGGGTAAAGAGTGTTCAGATTTCGGATAATGTGTGTCAATGCAGCCTTTCTCAAAACATTGGAATTGTATCTAGGAGCCTACAAATTTTCAGTAGAACGCGTGTTATGGCTTGGTGTGACAAAGTGTATCTGCGACAATAATTTAATGCTGAGCGACACGTTGAATTAATGTGGTCCAAAAACGATAATTTACTATCAAAAAGGACTCCCAGATCTTTCTGATGACAGTAATATGATTTTTTCATATTGGCATATAATGAAATCACGTAACTTTGTGTATGATACAACTGCACATTTATCAATATTAATTTTTAGACCACCACCGATATATCTTAGTATGATTTGACTGCAGTTCAATACAATCAGCAACACTGCCAATTTTCTTGTATATTTTCAGATCATCGGCGTACGCCAATACTTCTCAATCCAAAGATAAATAAGTTAAAGAGAAGAGGATCAAGATTCGAACCTTGCCCCACGCCGGAGCAGACTCTGAAGCTACTTGAGGTATATCCATTATACACAACATAATTAAATCTATCTTTCAGATACGATGATAATAATTTCACAAGATTGCAAGAAAGGCCAAAAGAATCATGTTTCTGTATTAAAAGTGAATGATCAATAACATCAAATGCTTTCGACAGATCTGTATAAATTACATTAACTTGTCTCCGGTTATCTAATTTTTCACTAATGTATTGAGTGATATGAACTAAATCGGTTTCTGTCGATCTACCTATCATAAAAACCATGTTGATTTTCGGAAATAAGAGACTTTACATTTCTAAAAATGTGTGTATACAAAAGGTGTTCATAAATTTTATCAAAATTAAACAACATGCAACATAGGTCTATAATTAGAAATATTAGAAATATTCGAGGTATCTTCTTTCTTGAATACTGGAATGATTCGTCCAAGCTTTCACAGTTGTGGAAAGGTGGAAGTTTTAGTGATAAATTAAAAAGGTATGTAAACGGTTGTGCTGTGGCATAAAAGAGGGTTGTGAAACACATTTATTCAGAATTCTTTGTAGTATCTGTTTAACAAATGCCTAATACCTAGTTCTACCATTAAAACAACGTTTGAAACTTTTAGATGGTCCAAAATATAATTATTTATCAAAACTAATAAACCTTTATTGTGAAAACTATAAATAATTTAGTATATTTTGGTGTTTAATTGACCTATTAAGCAGGAAGAAATAATGTTTAAAAGCTATCTATAAGCTAAGTAAATAAAAAAAATTTATTAAAAATTAAAAATTTTAATTTTGGTCGAAAACGATTTCTGCCAATATCCGACACGCACGTTCAAATTGTAAGTATATAAATATTTTAAAAAAAAATAGTTTTGGGATCACACAACAGATCTGATTGTGTAGCAACAGGTATCCTCACGCACGGGCAGCTCTTTCGGACTACCAAATCTCAACAATGTACAACGGATGAATGCCTGCCGCCTCTTCAATACGGCATATCGTGAAGTTCACGTTAGAATAACTCTTTCGCAAAATTCCAGAGACATCTAACGCCCAGCAGCGGATTCTCCATTCGATAACTAACTTACTAGTCAATAGAGATCTGTGTTAGCATGTGATCCTTATCAGCGTCGATATGAGTAAATCGAAAACGATTGCTGCCAATATCCGGCACATACGTTCAGTAAAATGAGAGTATATAAATATTTTTTAAAATATATGCGATCACAGAACACATCTGGTTGTATAGTAACAAACATACTCACGTACAGACAGCTGTTTCGGGCTACCAAAGCCTAATCAGTGTACGATGGAGAAATGGCTGTTGCCCGTGCAGTACGACGTAAAATTACACGTATTGCAGGAGAAAGGTAAATTAAAGAAAAAAAACTGTAAAAACGATACCTAATTTATAAAATATGAACATAAGAAAAATTATGTTTGACTTAATATTGTCCGAATGTTTATCATATAAAATAATACGGTTGACTTGGAGGTAAGGCTAAGTATTTTCTTTTTTCCGTATCTAAAATCTTTGACTCAGTAAAGTCTAAGGGTATTTTGTTTGATGTAATTCTACAAATCTTTATCGGCAACCAAACTCGATACATTTACTTCCTTTAAGTATTTTTGTTCTATTAGGATAAGCGATATAAATAATATTTGTTTAGTTTAGATAATAATACGACTGCTGTTTATACCATTACTGTGTATACAATAATTTTTATTGTCATCGTTTGATTTGACCCTAATTGCAAGTACGTATACATAAAATCATAATAATATCTATATGAGAGCTTCTGCATTTTATTCCGTTTCTGAAAATTATTACACGTTTTTTATAGTTCAAAGACCTTTCCTCTGAAACGCTTTTTTTCCGGTTGCCCGCTTTGTGTATAAAAATTACAAGAATACGCTTGCAACACTAAAAAATTCACGGAAGAGTTTTTAATAATGTTCGTCATATACATAATGATGATGAAATGATTCATTTATTCCGAAATATTTCAGTGAAAAACAAACCTGGGTTTTTGTTTTTAATCGAATTAATAATGCTAAACCATGACTGATTTATTTTAATGTCTCTATGTAACTTCTAAAAAAATATTTTAAATCTTCAAATATTCTAAGAGATCAAAATGAATGAAAAGGTAAACAAATTAGTCAATTGATCTGAAAACATCTTTTACATCTACATCTACTTAATTTAATAATTCGGTAAATTAACAGTATTCTAACATTTAAATCGAGGCACCAATAAAACTTACCCAATATTCGAATTCCTATTTTAAAGGAAAATATGTCATCGCGCCTCAATACACAACCTGGTCGAACACACTCAAACAAAGCACAAGATCTACGTTGAGACAATTCAATTCAAAAAAGCAAACTGGGAAAAAGTCTTGGGAAATGTACTTGCACTGTTTCTGACGGGCTTCAATAAAATGATAAGAGACACGATTTCAAGTAGGAAACGTAAACATTGATATCCGGTTCGTTTACACATTTTGCGGTAACTACGTTAGCACTAAGGTTAGTAATATTGATACGTTTAGTACGTGGGCACATGGATTTCCCATACGACGCAATTTCTTTTATAAAAATTATCTGCTAGGAGCACATGACTATCGGATCGTCACCGAAAAAAAAAGTTAAACCTGCAGGTTTGGTAAATAAATACGTATGAATTATGAATCATTGTTATGCATTACTCATTGGGGTTTTATTTATGTAGATCAAGTATAAGTAAGATAGACCTGGCCCTGATCCAAATCTATTTACCTACTAAGGGTAGATATCATATTATTGTTGCTTGCAGCAAACTGACGATAGATAACGAGAAATATAAATGGAGTTGTGAGAAAGGGACGTAAGAGATAGAGGATAGTGGAAACGGAATGGGTTCAAGCACAAAAAGCTAACGATTACTAAGAAAGGGGAGAATAAGATGCTGACGCTGGATATGAACATGGAGACGAGAAAAACGGAAACACAAATAGCTAATAAAAAGCGGTATGGTTTTAAAAAAACCAATCAGGCACACGAATGAACACAAGTCGATGAACAGAATGCGAAAGGGGGAAAAGAGTATGGATGAGCAGAATGCTAAGAGAGGGACCCAAAGTGGAAAAGAATACTGGAAGCTGGGCACTTGGAATATAAGAAGCATATATAGTAAAGAAGAGGAGTTAGTATAAGAATTTGAAGAAATAGGACTGGATATACTGGCATTATCAGAAACTAAAAAAAGGGAGAGAGAATTACAAAGTTGGCTAGTGGACACGTTTTTATATATAAGGGAGTTAAATGTAATGTAAGAACGGCAGCTGGTGTAGGTTGCAGTATACACAAACAATTAGAACATAAAATACAAAAATGGGAAGGGAAAACAGAACGAATTATGACAGTAGAAATGAAAGAGCTTGATGGACAAAGGTGGACGATGATAATAGCATATGGCCCAAATGAAGACGAGAAAAGGGAAAACAAAGATATCTTCTGGCAAAATTAACGGAGGCTACTGAACAAACTAATGGACGAACATATGTACTATGTAGGTGATTTAAACGGTAGAGTTGGACTAAAAGACGCGGAGAACAAAGCAACCATAGCCGAATACGGAGAAGTTACCAGTAACAATAATGGCAAGAGATTATTGGATTACTGCCAGATGCATAATCTGGCAATTACTAACACTTTCTTCGAATACAAAGGTATACATAAATACACGAGAGAAGTACCCACCAGAGACGAGAAAACAATAATAGATTACATACTAGTGGACAGAGAGAACCTTAGAGCAGTTATCGATACTAGAGGTAGACGCGGCCCAGAAATACCACTATTTGGTGATAGCAAAAATTAAAAAAGAAACCGAGGTAGCAGACCTAAGTAGTAGAAATAAAAATAACGGAAAGTTTGAAACCATAAGAACGTATAAGTTAAAAGACGAGAAAATACGGCGAAAGTATAAGGAAGTAATAAAAAATGAAATAGAGAGGGCAACAATAAACACTGAAGCAGACAATATAAGGCATATATGGGCCAGTTAAAAAAGATATTCTTATTGGAGCTGCCAAGAAAACATATGGAGTATGCAGAACCACTAACAAGAAGAAACAAACAGCATGGTGGAGTAGTGAAATCAAGCAGCAAATCCAAACAAAGAAAAGAAAATGGAATGAATGTCTAACAACTAAAACGGTTAAAAGTTACGAAGAATATAAATGTCAAAGAAAACTAGCAAAACAGTTGGTATTGAAAGAAAAACAAAACTCCTGCGAACAATTTGGGGTAAAGTTGAAAAAAAGCAAAGGTAATCAGAAATTGTTCGAGAAGATACTGAAAAACCTCCGAGAGGGGGAAACGGAACGACCAATACAAACTAAAGATAGATATGGAAACATACTAACTGAAGGAAACGCTGTAATGAATAGATGGAAAGAATATTTTGGAGAACTGTTATGTGCGATATACATACTGTTCGGATTACTCCTCCCGTACAAGTATTAATTAATTCGGGACGACACGTGTTTCGGGAATACGTGGATTCCCATCATCAAGTCCGCCACCGAATGTGCGAATACAAATATGGCAACATAACGGGGAGAACAGAAAGGGAAATAACTAGCAACAGGAGAAGGACTGAGGAAATTGCGGAAGCAGTAACAATGGAAGGATTACCAAAGGCAATAAAGAAATTGAAAAATGGGAAGGCCCCAGGACAAGATAAAATCACCACAGAAATGGTCCAAAGCATGGGCATAATGTTATCACACCTACCTTAATAAAGCATAGTCAAGAGAGGTAGTACCCAAGGATTGGGAGATAGGAATGATAACGCCGATTTTTAAGAAAGGGGTCAGGAAAAATTGTAACAACTATAGAAGAATAACACTGCTAAGTACTATCATGAAGCTGTATGAAAAAGCACTAGAAGGAAAACTTAGAAGTATAAAAGACTCAACCCTTTCGAAATCCCACACCGGTTTTAGAAAAGGAAGAAGTGCCCAGGATCACATATTTACCCTTAAACAAATGATTTTAAAAAAACGCTACTCAAACAAGAAAGAGTATACTTCGCTTTTATAGATTTGGAAAAAGCTTTTGACAGAGTACCACGAGAGAAAATGTGGAAAATCTTAGAGCAGCGAGGAATTAACGAAAAACTTATTGAAGTGATAAAAAGCCTATATGTCAGCACAGTCCAATATGTTATCAGTGGAAATAAGAAATCTGAACCCTTCACACCACAGGAAGGTCTCTGACAGGGAGGGAGTATGAGTCCTTTGCTTTTCACCATACTAATGGACGAAATAAACGACGAAAGGTAATTTGACAACGAAAGGTCTGAATGTGGGTTACAAAAATCTACAAAGACTGCAAATATCGGAGTGCGCTTTTGCCGATGATGTAGTAATCGTTGCGGCCAATGTCAAAAATTTACAAAATGATATTAAAGTGTGGAAAGTAAACCTAGAACGATTTGGAATGATAATAAACACCGACAAAACCAAAATCATGGCTATTTGCGAAGAACATCAAGACGTAAATATTAAAGTAGGGGAAGAGACAGTAGAACGAGTGAAACAATTTCAATATCTCGGAGTAACAATAGAAGACACTGGAGCGATAGATATCGAAATTAGTAAAAGAGTAGAGAAAGCAATCAAAATGTACTATGCTATGAATAAAACTTTTTTATGCAAGAAACAGATTTCACGTAAAACAAAGATGAATGTCTATAAAACTGTATATAGGCCCATACTAACTTACGGATGTGAAACATGGACACTCACAAGACAACACAAAAATAAAATACAAATATCAGAAATAAAGTTCTTGAGACGTGTTAAGGGAATTACAAAGCTGGACAGAATTACGAACGAGGAAGTGAGAAGCGATCTACAAATAAAACTTATGCTGACGTTTATCGAGCAGAGACAAGTGAGCTGGTGGGGACATGTACAAAGGATGGATAATAACACACCAGTAAAGAAAAATTGGGAAGCACAAATACAAACCAAAAGGAGACGAGGAAGACCGAAAGAGACATGGGAAACAACAGTAGGAAAAATTC
>JARFOC010000085.1:451755-469950 GCA_031763485.1 Osmoderma eremita
TCCAGTCCACACAACTCCTTTTTACAATAATAAAGGATAATTTAACCACATCAATATAAACTTTCCAAAACTGCACTGCCCTTACTCCCTATTCTATTTAAATAAAAAATATGTTGAATTTTACCGTTCCATTACAAGCATTTCAAATTGATTCCATAAAACTGCAAATCTTTTCCGCTTCGGAGATCTCTATTCAAAACATCTAGAAAAAACGTAGTTCATTTAAGTTCTACATTAACATCTGATATCGGAACTATTTAACTAATTAAAATAGAATTTTATAAGTTAAAAGTTTAATAAACACACTGTTCGGATTACTCCTCCCGCACAAAGTATTAATTAATTCGGGAACACGCGGATTCCCATTATCAAGTCGAATAACCTTTACTTTATTAAATAAAATTGTCTGTCCTATAAATCCATAAATGATTTCCAAATGAATGCACAAATCTACCACCATACATATTAATTGACTAATTGTAAGAAGTTTGATCAATATTTCATTTTACTCGCCCTCGTATCATTTATCACGTGTTGATATACTTATGTGACGACAGTAATTCAAGTAATTCCGAATCTTTTTACAGAGGCGGCGTAGCACTGTGTCTGTCACCGCAAGGCAGGAGGAACGGCGAAGCTTTGGTACGTTTCGTGAACCAGGAGCACAGAGACATGGCTCTGAAGAGGCACAAGCATCACATCGGCCCGCGGTACATCGAGGTCTACCGCGCATCGGGTGAAGATTTCCTTTCCGTGGCGGGAGGTTCGAATTGTGAAGCCCAAGCTTTCTTATCACGGGGAGCGGCAGTCATTGTTCGTATGAGAGGCTTACCGTACGACTGTACTGCCAAGCAAGTGGTAAATATTAAATATTTTGTGGTGTTTTGCATGATAACTGGGTGATCTGATATAAACAGAGATGAGAGAACTTGAAGCTGATGATGTTAAATTGTGTGTAGTTTGTAATATCCCTTTAATGTGTTTGTCCAAAAGGGATTGTCAGCGTCATTAGCAAACAGCAAAGAAAAGTCCCCTGCGACACTATAAAAAAATTTAATTTCCTTTATTTTATGCAATTTACCGTTTCATGTATTAGACAACGAAGAATATGTCTTCCTTTGGAATAAATATTGAAAATTACCATGTCCGGCATCCTTACAAAGTTTTGTTTCATCTGCTCGCGAAAATGTTGAAACAAGAATTAATTAATTGAGTTGAAACACAAAATAACTGAGGTTATCTTTGGACGAAACAACAAATCGTATAAGACATTCCGTGGTTAATGTAATAGTACGTACAATGGAACCACATCAATCCGCACCTTCAATTCTATTAGCTTCCCGACGAGTACAACAATGTACTGTCCAAGTAATTTCAAAGTTAGTGTTAAATACATTAAAAAAGTTGGAACTTTCAACAAACCAACTGTTAATGTTTATGAGTGATAGTGCCGCAAACAAGCTTTCTATAGGCCGGTCTCTTAAAAACATTACCTATGCTAACTTGTTACCTGTAAAATCCATGCTTTCAGTCTTGTGGTAGGTAGTATTAGAAATTTTTTATCTATACTATTTTATCACCTCTTCAACATTTCATTTTTTCCACATTTTAGCTGCAATTCATTCCTTTGTATGAATCAATCAATTAACAATTAATTGTGTCACATCACGTTCAAAGTTATTGGAGCGTTAGTCACAAGTAACTCGAATAACGTGACTGTTATTTTATTAAATCTCGAACATGTACGAAATGATTTATACATTTTATTTATTGCTACATGTATACAACTTGTGCATTAAACTTTCTGTGATAATACACTTTTATGATTGGAAATATAATCTGGGTTCTCCATCGCCGTCCATTAACTTCACTTTAGGTATGTTTGACAATGTTGAAAAACTGATAGTATGTGTGTAAATTTTTAAATATACTATTTGATGTGATTTTAACGTCCTGATAACATCTAGATATGTAGAGTGTGTATTACTGAAACTATATTCATGACGTTTGCTTAACCCTAAACAAAAGTAGAAACCTGCTATTTATTTTGTAACATTGCAAAGATATTTTTAAAACTTCCATACTGGATGCAATTGAATTAATACATTTTGCTTCCTGTTTATATTTTACAGTTGTAAAATATAAACATCCTAATTGTTCAATAATTGCATGAAATTAAAAAAAAATTAATCAAAAATTTGTCGCTTTGCATCCGATGAATCTATGGCTCTTTAGACGATTTTGAAACCTGTATTTACTTTTTTCTTTATAAACTAATTCCAAATTTTATCGAAACAAACCTAATTTAAGAATTAGAAAGTTACCTACTTTCAGCAAAATTACTAGCAGTCGCTGTTTACTTTATCTGATTATGGATAGTTAACATTACAAACAGGTGTAACATACTTGACATATTTGTTACCAACTTATTTCTAGACTCAATTTCATAAGATAGATAACAAATAAAGGCAATACCTACAAAAAATACAGAGCCGGCAATAATTCCGTAAACTAAGGACCGTCAATTTAGTAATTTTACGTTTCAAAATTGATTTAAATTGCAATATATGTATGTTGGCAATATCATTGTCGTTCTTTGTTAGATTACGTGTCATCTATTTTTATTCTTTTATTGTTAATTTTTTCGTTATTTTTCTTGATTTTCGATGTATGATATTAATAACGGTGAGAACACTTTACTATTAAATTGTTTATTTGCATGTAAGTTGTTAAATATACTGCAACAAATTGCGAACTTAATATAAACAAAAGAGTGCTACACCACTGGTTTAACGCCGGGATAGCGCAGTGGTAAGAGCGCTAGGCACCTGTACATGTTGTCGGGATTCGAATCTCCCTTGCGGCAGTCGATTTATCTTCAGTGTTGAGGATTAAATCAACACTGCTACCTTCTACGGCGAGGAGAGGCAGTAACAAGCCATACACTTCACACACACACACAATACACAAACCTAATGTAGAGTGATACAATAGGCCTCAAAGACCGCAGTGTTAAGCCTCTGCATTAGGATACAAACAACAACAAAACACCACTGGTTTCATTCCAGAATTCAGAACTGCATATCCAAATTAGTAATACAAGGAATGTTACCAACTGCTGTAATTTAAGTTGGCTACATTTTTAATCACGTGATTTTCGGGAACTGTTGCTGACTCCGTTTTATTTTTGTATCTCTATGTTAAGGTTCTTGGAACAGTTTATTTTCTCCTTAAAAAAAGATAAGTAGATGAATTATGATACAAAATCTTGCGGAAGATATTATGAAAAAAGCTTTCTTCATTTGCAAAATTAACCAATAAATATGGATACTATTTCAAAGTATTTGATTGTTGCCCTAATGCAGTAGAAGGTCTTTTACATCACTTAACACTACGGCTTTGACGCCCTTTGTATTACTCTGCATTTGGTTGTTTCCTGATTATTCGAACAGACCTACCTCCCTAGTAACGTTTAGTAGTATGTGCATCAAATCCCATCCCGTAGTGCCTATTGCACCTAATAGCGCGGCTTAATGCGTATCATTCATAGATAATGTAAGAATCCGTTTCCTCTTCTTCATTACATAGTCTACACTGAGGTTCCTCCTTATAGATTCCGATTCTGTGTAGATGTTTCGTTATGGTGGCGTGTCCAATAAGGAAACACGTCATCATAGCCTAATCTGCGTCTGCTACGAGAGACTATGTCAGCTGCCAAATGCTGTAATGGTTTTCTCATCATCTGCTTGCTGTGTTTCTGCCCTGCTACATGGTGCCAGTGCTGCTCAGCCCATGCTGCCATGCGCAGGGGTTTTATATTCCCGAGAGCTGGCTCATGTCCAGTGAACGTTGTTTCGGACCCCTTCCTTGCTAGCTGATCCGCCAGGTCATTGCCCGAAATTCTTTCGTGCCCCGACATCTTCATCAGCTTAACTGTGATTCTTTCGCCAGGTACTACCATACCAGCCATACCAGCTTGGAAATTACGCAAGAAGATGTTAATGCTTTTAAGGTCACTTGACTGTCCGTGAGAATGGAAAGCAGTTTGCTTTGTGACTCCTGCTGTAAACATTCCTTAGCAAATATTTGTAATGCTCAGATTTCAGTTTGAGGCTTGGAGGCATGCCTCATCAGGAGTACACGTAGTCTCCGCTCTGGGGTTCTCCATGCATACCCCACCCCCTGCACCTACGCATGTTTCTGATCCGTCCGTGTGCCAGATATTGGTCCTCGGCGATATTCATTTCAGCCTTTCGCTCCATCGCATCGGTCCCAACCTGCCATGACTTTGAAGGGTTAGTTGCAGGATAGTATAGAGATCATAGAATCGCGGCGGTCTATTATCAATCCCCAAAATTCCCTATTGTTCTGTGATTCACGAGTGCCATTTTACATTTCTTTGTCATTATGTCCAAATCAGTATTCGTAGTGGGTTTGGAATCTAGGGTTACGTCTGCACTCGTGGAGCGTCTTAAGGTCTTGTCCCTCAGCAATTTCCAAAGGAGTAACAATCGATCAAGAAGTTTTTTTTCACAAAAAGATAGCACATCCTGCACTTATCAATAACCAAAGATAAGTGTTTACAGAAGGTACTTCTAGCAGTTTGAAGAACATTTGAAAATTTTTAATTAGAAGTGACAAAATCAATAGTTTGGAATCGACGAGAGAGGTTTAGATGAGAAATATTGAGTTTGTATTTTTTATGAAATTTTTATGTATTTAGAGACATTTGTTATTTTTCTCAAAACTAAGATCATATCATGTACATATTCCTTTTGGAATTATAAATTATTTTGTACGTGAAATTTTGCTTACAATTAGTTTACAATTTCATTTCAGTTGGATTTCTTCGCATCGGGTGAAAATTCATGTACAGTGTTGGATGGAACGGACGGCGTCCTATTCGTTAAAAAACCGGATGGCAGGGCGACAGGTGACGCGTTCGTTCTATTCGCGAGTGAATCCGACGCCCCTAAAGCCCTATCCAAGCATCGAGAAAGTATAGGGGCCAGATACATAGAGCTGTTTAGGTCAACCACTGCCGAAGTACAACAGGTATAGAACCGATGTTTATGTTTCGATCACTGCTTTAATTTACGTCTCTTATACAATTGTTTCAGGTGTTAAATAGGTCGCTAGACCCGAAGACGTACGAGCAAACCGCGCCGTTAATTGCTCAGATACCGAGCGTGCCTCTGTTGCCGCAACATATAATCACCTCAGGGACGAGAAAAGACTGCGTTAGGCTGCGGGGATTGCCCTACGAGGCCCAAGTCGAACATATATTAGACTTCCTTGGGGATCATGCTAAAAGTATAATCTTTCAAGGTGTACATATGGTCTACAATGCTCAGGTAATGTTTTAGGAGATTAATGCTTTTGGTTTCTGTGTTGTAATTAGTAGTTCTTAGCCAGAGATGATGATTGCCCCAAAATGATATGTATGAATATGATTGAAGTAATGTTGAGCATTTGATATTTTCATGCTCTTTCGATACATTTCCCTAAATTTAAATTTCGCTTATACTAAATTGTTAGGAGCGAAATGAGAAACTTTTTTGGTAAGGTTCACCAAACGTTTGTGCAAAGGAACTCTCTTTATCCAAATCAACTACGACTGGAAAAGTTTCTAAAATATATGACCCCAAAAATTTTTATTTAGTAATTACATGATGTACATCGACATTAATCTTGCAACGGGTGCAATTACTGGCTGCTTCGTTTGGCAAAAAATAATTCGAAAAAGCAATTTAATATTTCCCATATTCTCCTATAATTGGTTGCCGCTCAAGATAGAATTTATTGCTTCCTTCTCTTTGCAAGATTTGATTGACTCTTTACACATAATTCAGCTGGACTAAAACTTTTCCAGACACCCTATCTCTTTAAACCTAAAGTATCTACTCCAGCATACGCAAGCATGGTAGTCGAGGACCTTCCGAAACAGTGTCTAGTACATCTAAGCGAATATATTAATTTAAGGTATCCAGCAATTTCGCTTAGAATTTTTCCGATGGTATTATTCTTACAGATTACGCTGATCACATTTGAGCAGTTTTGTAGTCGAAAAATAATCGTTCGTTTGGTATTTTTGGGGGTAGAAGAAAAACGTACCTTGTGTAAAAATATAAATCTTATATGTCTTTGAAGCAGGTATTTTCACCACTAGTATCGAACTAATGTCTTCGATATCCTATATTGCGATTTGTCTCAAATTGGTCTGAAATTACCTTCATCATCAACAATTTGTCGTCAGGTCACCTAAAAATTTGCCGATCTATTCATTCGTGAATGCTTTGGATTCTTTTCGGTAGACTATTCTTCCATAAATGCTGTTAACTTTGAAAAGCATTTAAGGTACATGTGTACGTCTATGTACATTAGTAAAAAAAAAAAGTACCCTAATTCTCGGACCAAAGAGTGGACGATTTTATCTGTTTATCTCATTCAGAAAATAAGCTAGGAAGACGTTTTCCCTGTAACTAACGCTTTCAGACGCACACTACTGCTTGAACCTGTTATACACCTTTTACTCACTCCTCACGCATATTTTATCCTTATGCTTTTGTAGGGACAACCCAGTGGCGAGGCCTTCATCCAAATGGATTCGGAGCATTCGGCGTTCATAACCGCCCAAAATAAACACCATCGCTACATGATATTTGGCAAGAAGCAACGCTATATAGAAGTATTTCAATGTTCCGGGGAAGACATGAATCTCGTTTTGACAGGCGGGATCCCAGCACCAGTGTCGCCTGCGAAAGCGGCTCCTGCTCTACTCAGTCCCGGTATGTTGCCTTCAATAGCGCCACTCCCGCCTACTAATATTCCCCCACCGCCTCCCCCGACCACGTCTGTCGCTCCGATATCTCAGAACTATGTACAGACCGTCGCCGGTCCCCAGCTCAGCTGGGAGAACCCCGCTCTGATCGCACAGCAGCAAGCGCAAATGATCGCCCAACAGAATTTGTTGGCGCGTCAGAATCAGGCGGCGCAAGTCAACGATTTGGTCTTCATGAATCAAATCGCTCAACACAACATCGCCGTTCTAAATCACAACGTCGGATCTTTGTCGCCGAATACTCCTGCGACCCAAATGCAAAATCAAGTGCTCAAACCGCCCCAGGTACCCATAATGCCTCATTTGTTGCCGCAACATCAATTTCTATTATTCCCGCCGCGCATGGCGCCTTTGACTATGCCTCGTGCTCCAGTCGGATATTCTCCACATTTATTGCAAGGTACTCCGCCGGGTGTAATACCAATGGTACCACACGTAGCCGTTAAGAGAAGTTACGGTGACGCTTTTGCGGAACAAAGTTCCCCTGCTAAACGAGCTTTCCATCCTCAAGCTCAACTGTCGGTCTATCCTCAATTCTATCCTAACATGTAAATAATTTCATCTTCATTTAATTGTTCGTCTAATTTTTTCTTCTAACATTTAGAATCTTTATATTATCAAGTCTTTTTTTTTTAATTTTCAAAATACTTACGATTTAAGTTAACATTTTTTTACTAATAATATTTATGTTACTGTCACGTTCTTGAATATCATTTTAAATAAAGGTGGCTATGTATAAGAGATAGATGAACAAAAACTGATTGTAGTTTCTACTCTTGCCTAAAGGCTTAATTTCCTTTTATAAACCTAACATTTTATTAAAAACGCAAAATGTTCGCGATTTCACTTTTATCTTATGCAATAAACCGGACAATATTCGTATCTTTTGTGAATGAAAATTAAAAATGACATGCGTCAACAAGTCTTCACCAAGTTATTGCTCTTCATATGCGCAGCCAACTTTTATTGAGAGGTTAATTTTCGTTGGTTCATGCTAAATATGTCTTATATACATCATGCTTTACATATCTTCTCCGCGTACAGTTTTCGCATAGATCACCAGAGGTCCTGCTTTCATACTGTATATATTAACGACATATATAAAATAATTAATAGTTTTGTTAAGATCAAATAGATTAATATGAAATTGAAAACATTCCAATAAAATAAGTGCCTTTGTATAGGAATTTAAAAAAAATATATTAAAATGATATTTTTGATAAGCAACTGTCATTAAATGACGTGTCTACCTATACTTTAGGTAAGTAATTGTTGAGTATATTTTTATATAAGGTTTACATGTATATATATAACATATACATAGAATTATACTGTTTTCTTACTAAAATATTAAGTTGCAACTTTGACCGTCCATTATAGTCTGAATACGACCTGAAAATTCTCGTTTTTAAAATACTTAGGACACGTTTGTATACATACAAAATATACATACATGGATTATGAGATATCGAGTGACAGCGTTTCTTTTTATTTCGTTTATTTCTCTTATCACGAAAAAGCCAAAATGGTGTCGGACAAAGAGACAAATCGAAGTGCCTTACATTTAGTACATTTTACAAATATAAATATTTTTTATGTGATGTGCGATACATTCCATTTACTCGAAAAATAGTTGTCAATGCCACTTTTTTTTTCTTACGTTGTTCTTTTTTTTATGTATAACGGTGACTTTTCTCAGAAACAGTGGGTCGGTCGGCTCTTTTTTGATTGTTATAATTGGCGACCCACCCAGAATTTAGAAAAATCACTCGAAATGATTATTAATAACGCCACATGTGAGGCTTCTGTTGTAACAATAATGTCTGCAAACTAATATATAGCAAATTTGGATTTGGGTTTATTTTGTTGTTAAATACTTTTGGTAAGAGGAGATTATTTATTACTGCTATTGATCAAAGATGATGTTAGTACATTTTATTTAGCGATTTGTTATAATCACATTGGCGTACTAATGTGTCTTTGGGACGAGATATTTTTGTCAATGTTTTTTTGTCAATAGTATTGGCATGGGATATGTTTACATATTGGTAGCTTTTGATATATCTACATTGTAAAATTATTAATAACTATATAAGTTTTTTTTATGATATTGGGAAATTTTGATTTTTATAGTAACTTAGGTATTAAAAGAAGCATTGGGGATAAGTTTGTTTATATACACACCGGTTCTTTCCCGTATATAAGCAAGCTACTCAATCTAAAGGTTGTAGGTTAGTTTAAGCCTTCTGCATTTTCTTTAGCTTTCGCTAGATTTGGTGTGATCATTGCCGATACAATGTATCTTTCCCAAATATTTTGCATAAATAAGGTACTTGGAAGTATTAGTTTATTTTTTTAATTGAATACCAAGGAATTGCATTGTATCGGTAAAACATGTAAGACTAACCCCTTTCCTTGTTTTATGATTATTTTTATTGTATTCGTGCAATTGTGAGTTTTGAGATACTCCTGGTATAGTTTATTTTTCCGATTGTTTCATGATTTACTAACTCAATTTTAAAGTAGGGCGGTGCATGGAAACAACACATACGAAAGTGGGAACATACAAAATAGAGCACTCCAATTTCTAGCGAAAGTTTCAAAATGGAGTGAATTATTTTACTTATGTGGATACATTCTCTTACTGTACGCAGCTCTTTACTTCATTACGATTTGTTCTAATATTTACACTTTATTAATAAATGTTTATGTCACATTAATGCTTTTTTGGGTTTAATGTTAGATTTCCTATTTTGCAAATCAAAGCAATGTCCATTTTAATTCCACTAAAACGAAATGGGTTTCATTTTCAATCTTATTCAATATTCATCATGGTATCGTAATTATTAAAGTGGGCATTGTAACACTATGTGGGCTAGTTTTGTTGGTTATCCGGGAGATGGCGTCGTTCGTGGTGTCTGCTGCCGCCACGCGGTGGAACGGTAAAATTCTGCTACACTGTGGTGAGTCTATTTATACTTATTTATGCATTTTAGAATAACACACTTCTTTGACATATAGAGTAGACATGTGTTTTAAATCGATTCATTACAATTACAGCTTTTTATGTGGGTTTTGGCGCCATAATTTATATATACATACCTGTCGAGTCCATTTGGTTATAGATGGCAGCACAATTTTCATTACCAGCATGTAGAAAAACCGAACCGATCATGTTTATATTAATCATTCAAAATCAGGTGTATGTAATATGTATACTTGCGCTTTGAATATAATTTTTGTACATACTCACGGTATGTTGATGAGATGGACTTTGTTAAGCATGTGCGGAATCATTCATTCCAAAATAGCACTATCGAGATACAAGTTATAAAACATCTGAACACTTGAATTTGCGTAGAGTATGAGTATCTGGAGATTGGCGTATCGACAAAACTCTTTCCGAACACGAGTACATAATAATGCACTTAATTGATTTGCTGTAGGCTGCCAGTTTTCGTAACTTATGTATGTACATAGATGTTACACTTCTGAAGAATGCAGATATTAATCTGATTGGACTTTGAAATTTTACTAGATTATTTGGTATAAGAGATTACTAAAATTTAATCTCAGCTCTGTAGCAAAAAATATACAGTAATTGAATAAAATATAAATGGAAATTTGAATTTATGTTATAATTGTCCATTATAAATTATCTAAAATAATTTTATTTGAAGCGATAATAAACAATATGCGTTTCCAAATAACGTACATATAAGCTCAAAATAAACATACATATAAAATATGTAGTAAAGCAGGTCATGCATATGTACACACTTTATTTATTTCTATTAATTTCTGAATTGGTTTTAGGAGCGGAATTTCTTGGTATGATCTAACAACAGGTCCGCTTTTACTATTAAAGTTTGCACGTGTTTGATTTACTTTCCGTAAAAATATTTAAATATTAGTACCGGCAAAATCTCATTTCATTCAAAAAATTTATAATTTGTACGACTTTCAAATATCGCTTCCTCTTTGCTTAAGTCCATGAAATTTCCCTTTTTTACTTCCACCTTTGCAATTATTATTTATTATCTTGGTAATAGAGCCTGACTGTCATTATCTTATTCTTTTACACTTAGTGTTTGATACCTAACTAATAAGAAATCATTTTACCTTACTTAAACTCTATGACAAATTTGTATGTTTGATTCAAGTAGATTAGTTTTTTTTTTTATTTGAGTTTGAAAATTTATATTTTATTATCTTATGTAAGTAAATCCATATTAGAAAGATTTCTTTTTCTAACATTAAATTTACTTTAGGTGGAAGCATATTGCCAACTGCGTTTCATCCGGGAGCAAACTTTCCAGGATTCGCTCCAGTACAACTAGCCGCCCCTGCGATAGGCCCCAGACAATTTTTCCCGCCGCCGATATTCTATTGGCCTTATCCTAGTCCTCCCGTGTCGCCTACTAGTTACTATGCCCCAACTATGCCACCTCCCGGTGCTCTCCCACCGCAGCAACCTCAACAAGCAATGGTAAGTGCACGGTTTTGAGCTTATACAGGCTTTGTATAAATTGTAGCAAAAACTACACACAGCGACATCTTTCGTTTGGTTGTAAAAATCTTAATCTTAAGGTTAAAGTGTTGTGTCATGCTTCGTATGTTTCTTATATACATATATATAACAAAAAGTCTAGAGAATTAAGTTCGGGAGATCTCGCAGGTCATAAGATAGGACCGCCGCGCCCAATCCATTTGCTTGGAAAGTGCTCATCCAACCACACTCTCACATTACGAGCAAAGCAAGTAGATGCTTCATCATGCATGTAAATCAAGCTATGGCGTATGTAAACGGCATCTCGTCAATAACTTGTTCCAATATATTCAAGTGCCCATTAGCATCAAGTCGATTTGAGAGACAAATTGGCCCAACGACCCTGTGATTTATTATGCCCAGCCAAAGGTTAACGGAAGACTTCGTTTGGTGATCATATTTCCGAAATTCGTGCGAATTTTCCTCTGTCTACTGGAAAAATTTATGAGTATTAAATACACCATCTCTGGTAAACATAGATTGTGTTGGAGAATTGCAAGGACTGTGGACTGGTATCACTAATACGCAGTATGGGGAAATCCATACATTCAAATTGAGTTAATAAAATTCGGGACATACGTTTCAGGAACACGTCGGCTCTCATTGTCAACCAATTCCCGAATAACGAAAGTTATATCTAACATGCACGTTTAAAAAAGGAAATATGTAGATCTATCTCTATGAACATACTTATAGTAGCATATCCGAAGAAATCTGGCTAACCCGAATAGCAGCTAGCATTTATGAGAGTAGGGCGTGCACATCCGTTTGTGCACATTTAAGAAAAATATACAGGATGTCCCTTTTCTTTCTCGGTAAAAATATTCATTAAGCTGGAATGTTCTAATATTCCTTTTTCGCGATTTAGTAAGTTCGATAAGGTTTATATTGGACAGACAAGCAGAGCTATAGAAACACGGTTTAAAGAACATATCGCCCATTACCGTTATAATAGATCAGAACAGTCGAGTGTAGCGCAACACATGATTGAAACGAATCATCGAATTACTAATAATTTGAAATTATCAAGAAACGTAAATTCCCCTCGAGAACTAGATACGTATGAAGCGATATATATTAAAAAAGGATCGAACGCGAAAAAGGAAGTTTAGAACATTCCAGCTTAATGAATATTTCTACCGAGTAAGAAAAGGGACATCCTGTATATTTTTCTTAAATGCGCACAAACAGATGTTGCACGCCCTACGCTCATAAATACTACCTGCTATTCGGGTTAGGCAGATTTTTTCGGATATATTACTATAAGTGTGTTCATAAATAGAGAGGGACCTTCTTGTACTGCGTCTGGAATTTACTCTTCTAGTTGTATTGTATGCCTTTCTCTTGACCGATCAGAATTAGAATTTCTTGTATTAAACGTACCAATTTCACGAAGACGTTGATCCACTTTCTATCGAAATACATTTCCACTAGGATGTTTCTAGTTTGGAAATTTGGCGATATTCGTTCTACCATATTAGCATTTCCATTAGAAAAACTGTAATAATAAGTATACCATGTACTTATCGTCATATTCAATGAATGTAAAATCCATTATGAGTGAACAAAAAGTTTAGAGAACGAAAAAACAAACACAAGAACCAATCAACACTATACGAGTAATCACGAAAGAAGCAGAGGCTACACAAAACTATAACACGAAAGTCGGATTAAATACAGAAATATCGAAATTTGAGAGTAATGTTTTTAATTGAAATCACATTATCCAGAATTTGTTTATGAAGAAAGGTTAAAAACTAACCTCGAAGTCAAAAATAAAACGTTTACGAAAAAATAGTATTAAAAAATCCTTATCTATTATAAATTGCAGGTATCTCAACAGGTTTCGAACAATAACGATTCTGTATGGACTAAAAGTCTGAACTTCGAGAGCCTCTTGGAGACGTATGAAGCAAGGTACAATATTTTGATGTTGAGATTTTCGATTCAGAATTTAACAAGGGCTAACACTACGTGTAGCTTTTGCGCCTATTTATACACACTCTATACAGATGATTGATTTTCGACCCTAACCTGAGGATCTCGCTCATTATTGGAGATAGGTTTAAATTTTTAGTTTCAGAAAATAAGCATTAAGCACTTATATCTCACAAAACACAGAACAATGACTTCATCAGAACTAAACTTTGATTCGGCAACTTTTATTGAAAAAAAAAAACGTTGAATTTTTTTTACCATTCCACCGATCATGTGAATATTATCCACTGTCTTTAATTCTGCGCTTTATGGTGTTAGTAACATTGGAGTTTCTATTGGACTGGACTATTTTCAAACGATCTTGGGGGCCACCAATGGCCAGTGCACCACCGGTTGGCGATCTCTGATCAATACAATACTGTAACACGATGAAGACCATGGAGCAACACCTATACATCTGGTATTCACAACGCATTGGGTGTTTATTATCGAAAAGCCTAGTCTTCTGAAAATTGATCTGGAAAAATCTGGACAACGCACGCATGGCTACTATTCCATGCTGTCCGGCATGTAATAACCAGAGTATGTCTCTCTTCAATTTTTCTGAAATAATAATCCTTTCTTGCCACATTAAGGTGCCATTTTCATTTGAAATTTCCAAGATCCTGTGTTCATTAAATGTTTTTTGTTTCACGATTCTTAACACTGTTCGGTGTTCGTTTCTTTGCGTAATAATTCTTTTGACAACACCATATCATCAAGCTTAAGGTTATAGCAATCGTCGTAGACTTTCAATATACGTTGTTCTTCCTATGCTAGTGTTTCGTGTTTATTTGGAAAACGTGATAGGAAGTCTGCAATGATGTTGGTTTTCCCTTTGACGGTACATTATATCCTAGACGTATTCACCAATATATAATGTCCATCGTATTAAACGATTGTTAACTAGTTTAGGTAGTGTAGGTCTTGAACTAAACTGATGTTCTAGTGGCTTATGGTCTGTTAGTAATATCAATTTTCTCTTTTGAAATTAACAATATTACAGTATTTATATTATGTCAATAATAAGACCTAAATTAAAAGAAATGCAAGTAAATAATTTAACGACTTTTTTATTCAAATGGGCAGTTGCATGCAGAGAAATGTCGACACGAGTAAAATGGATCCATATACATTGCTACATAAAACCAGTGAATGTACAAGAAGTAATAAATATAACTCATGATATTAAGAACAAGAAAACTAAAGACATATTATGGCATGACTACTACTTTGTTAAAGGAAATTAATGCAGAAAGTGCAGAATTTTCTGAAATATACAAATGTTTAAAAGAGGGCACTTTTCCAAGAGAACTGAAAGTTGCTAAAGTAACACCCATTTATAAAAAAAGGAGGCTAACACATACAAGAAAATTATAGATCAGTGTCAGTCTAGCCAAATTTATCCAAGGTTATAGAAAGTATAATATGCAAACGACTAGTTTCCTTTTTTGAATCACAAAAATTATTTACACCTGCGCAGCATGGATACACGGCTGGAAAATCAACGGTCACGGCCTTAGTTGAGTCCATAGAAGAAATATTAATGGCACAAGATGGCCAGGAATTCATGGAAATGATTCTATGTGATATGAGTAAAGCATTTGGCACAGTATCACACCAATTTCTTTTAGCAAAACTAAATTATTATGGTGTGAGAGGAACTGCAAATAAATTGTTAGCATCTTACCTTGCAGAAAGAAAACAGGCAGTGAGTTGGAAGAATTGTACATCGGATATGCAACCAGTAGTTTGTGGTGTCCCACAAGGATCAATATTGGACCCAGTACTTTTCACGATATACATAAACGATCTTCCAGAAAATATAGCAAACTGTGCTTGTATGCTGATGATGCCTCTTTTATTATTAGAAGTGATATTAGCTGTCATGCCAATCGCATCAGAGAAAATTCTCTTCTAAACCTGGTGTGATGCAAATAAGCTAAAGATAAATTAGAGCAAAACACAGATACTTACCTTTACGTCAGCCACACGAAACCAAGTGGTGAACTGTTTGGGAGTCACAGTAGACGGAGGATTTGGTTGGTCTGGACATGTGGCAGGTATCGCACCAAAACTCAGCACTGCAGTATTCACGATTCGAAGAATAAAACAAATAGTAACGCGTGAAGCAGCAAAACTGGCTTATTATGCAAACTTTCAGAGTATAGCGTGTTACGGAATTCTAATTTGGGGGTGCATCTAGTGAACTACAACGCGTTTTTATATTGCGAAAACGTGCAATGAGAGCTAGGTATGAGTTACGATCTCGGGACAGCTGTCATGAATATTTTGCTAATGAAAACATATTGACAATCACAGTTACTACACCCGTAATAGGAATGAATTAGGTGTATAACACCATCGTCTAAAAACGCCTCAGCAATCTATAGACTATGGTGGAGTAAAATTATATAATTAATTACCTGACCGATTTAAACAGTTAAATATGAAAGGGTTCGGAAAAATTGGATTAGTAATGTTTTCTATAATGTCAATGAGTAACTGACGCACGACTTTAATCATAAATTGCTACCCACGGTACATATATATGTATATTTATGTCATCTTTATTTATATATTTATTATTAATTATGTTATAACTTCTTTGGCATGTTACAATATGTGACAAATAAATACAAATATATGGCTGAGCTAAAATTGATATTTCTTCATTTAATTTACTAAGTCAATACATGTATTTCAGATTCCTCCAGATTGCATTCCTCTGCCACCAATGGCAGCACCTATACCTACCATTGACGGTAGATTCATTCCGGAAACGATGCCGAGACCAGAACACGAGAAACAGAGACCAAATTTCGGTAACCAATATGTGGAATTGCTAATCTAAAGCAAACAATACATAGTCAACCTTAAATAAAATGAAAGCGTAGATTAATTTTTTCTAATTATCACTGATGATTTAGTAAGACTAAAATAATAATAATTATAAAATGATATTTCGCGAAGGGACAATAGATTCTTTAACGTCGAATGTACACATATCAAGTCAAATCAATTTAATAAATATTATTTTTCTTTTTATTTTATTTTTTGTATAATATACAAAGTAATATTGTAATATATTTCATTGTAATTTAAATTAATATATTATATACGATATATACATACAATACATAGGTTATTATTACAGATTTATAATATATTTTATGTTTGTTAACATATTAAATTTTATTTTGATCGATTTATAAATGGAATATTTGAACGATTTCTACAAAATCGTAAAATTTGTAGTACACAGATTATTATGATTATAAATAAGAGCATAAAGAAATGATGGCATTTTTTTTTGGAAAGCAGCCGTTAATAAATTAATGTTAAAATGCATTATTACAAAGTGCAATTTTTACGCCGATTTTTTTTAAAAATCTTATATAGTCTTTATAATAAGTTAAGAGCGGATGTGCATGAAACAGCAAATATTACTACGTCTTCCAAGTTGTATATGTGAATACAGCTGTTGCATATGTAATTTTAGATTTAAAAGTCGAAATTTTAGAAATGCTCAAATTACATCTTGAAAGATACAATTTATAAGTTAGTAATCCTCGCTTTAGCCGCTTAGATTTTGTGATTTATTAGATTTATTTAGCGTATTAAAATTAATTGCGACGTCTTATTATTTTTTAATTTGTTATCATTCCACGATGTATAAAATAAGTAACCAAAAATATGAATTTTTTTGTACGACTCATAATTTCTTGATTCTTATCTCATTGTGTGTCTGAAAGATATTATAAGAGATATTTGTTACTAAGAAGCAAAGAACATTAACAATACAAAATAGGTTTTGTATTTGTTATTTCTATATTTGAAAATACAACCAGTAGATACTTTAAAAAGGGAGTAAAATGGAATTTTATGAAACCAAAAAATGTCTTTATGTCCACTTTAAATATATTCATCAGCAACGACTATTTTGATATATAACATAATAAATATGTTATGTTCAAAAATAATTAGATTAGATTTAGATAGAAGATTTAGTCCTCGTGCAATAATATACTTAATAAAAGGAAGTTACAAGAATATGAACAATACTTAAAAGTAATTTTTTAAACGACCCAACACAACAAGAAACCGTTACTATAGTAAAAATTTATTTTCGAATATTTTTATAATTATATTGTTAATTACAAGGTTTTTTCATAGTCGTCTATTAGATTTTAATAATGTTTACTCTAGTTCTTAGTTAGTTCGATCCCTTTGACACTAATTAGTGTAAGAAATAAGAAGATCTATCCGATACTTAAAAAAGAAAATTGTGTGATCGTAGACCGTTTTGTCTCAATGATATTTACAAATGACTAGTGTTGATATATAAGAAAGATATTTTATTGTACTATTCACGTGTACTGAAATTGTTGAATAAATAGAATTAAACGTCACTTGTTACATTTGGGTGTTTTATTGTTTCTACTATACCTCATTTATAGAAATCAACTTTGCCGACATGTTTTAATAAAAAAATATTTTCTGCCATCGCCAAATAAAATCTTGATGTCTGATTTATCCATGCTTTTTTTGTAACGTTACACATACGGGGCTGGCCAGTTCTAAACTTTAAAGCCGTCTATAAGTAATGTATTTCATCAAGCAGCGATGTCATACCGCGGAACACGCATGCAGTCCCGAATGCAGTCGTGCTGCGCTGGTGGGGTGCATAGAATACTAGGAGTTGTCGTTGTAGCAGTAGATTTGTATGCTCGTAACAGCGGTGATTCGCCCATACCATTTATGTTGACGTTACTCAAGGGTCTTTTACTTTGAGAGTTTTCTTTTTCGGAATTTATAAATTTAATTT
>JARFOC010000087.1:0-18001 GCA_031763485.1 Osmoderma eremita
TATATGGCTATCTATGCCTGCAAAGTTTCACCCGATTCGGCTGTCTAGAACTGTCTAGATATTGTCAAAAATATGGAGAAAATGCTTAATTTTAGACTATCGCATAGAAAATCGCATTTTCCGAGCCAACAGTACAGATAACCTCCATGTATTATACACCAAAATTCGCGTCTTTCTACGGCGCATCGACTGGTGAAAACCGAATTCCGGTAGCTCTAACGGTTTCCGAGATATTAGCCAAAATGCGTGAAGAAAATAGTCAATTTTCCAAGTGTTTACACTAAAATCGCATTTTCCGAGCCAAAGGTAGAGACAACCCCCATGTATTATACACCAAATAAGCGCAATTTCACGGCGCATCGACTGGCGAAAACCAAATTCCGGTAGCTCTAACCGTTTCCGAGATATTAGCCAAAATGTGTGAAGAAAATAGTTATTTTAATTTGCAATAGCAGGCTTGTATGGATGATTATAATATCTGAGATGCGCTGTTACTATTTAATATCAGTAAGAAACGTAAAATATAAACACAAATAGACTTTATCACGTATGACATATTCGTTTAACCGATTTTCTGGTAGAAAAATAGAGAAATTTATTTTTCCATGAAACGAAATTTAAATTTCCCGCCCTTAATTTGACATTTCCTAACAAAATGTCATTTTTGAACACCATTTATTTGCAATTCTTACTTCTACGTGCCAATGTTTGCCGAGAGCTGTAACAACACGCTCTTCGATCGGACGTCTGCAAGCACCACAAATCGGAATACCCATTTTATCGTGGCACCGCAGGCAATACAATTCGTTCATATCGTTGGCCGCGTACCCCGGCCTACTTCTCACTTCCCTAGCGTTCGAATCCAACTCTATGCCACAGGTGGTGCAATTGAAATGGTACGGATGGTAGACTTCGCCGCGAAATCTCAACGGTTGATCGTCGATAATCCCGCTAAAAACCTTTCGAATTAACAAAAGTTGATAGGAAAATATGCCGCTACGTACTGGCATTTGTGGCAAACGTATTTGCCCAGTTTGTCGGCTTTTACTTTAGCGTTGCACTCGTGGCACAACGCTCGTCCGGCATTCCTAATGAATCCGGTGTCAGCGAGTTCCTTCTTGCACATATCGCAGAGGAAACATTTCGCGTGCCAATTGGCGTTCATTGCCTTGATGACACGTCCGATGATAAATTCACCGCATTTACCGCAGCAGGGCGCGAACAGGACGTGGAAGTCGTGTTCGCAATACTTGCGGCCCTCGAATTCGTAGAATATTCCATCTCTAAATTCTTGGAAGCATTGGGCACACCTAAGCGGAAATCATGAATAAAGTCGAAAATATATGGAAAGAAGTGTATTATCTCTAGAAAACCAAATCAAATAATTATTTGTTGAGTGTAGGTTTTCATGTAGTACATTGTATTATTGGTATGCAATATAGCGATGTATTACACATTTTAAATCAAGGAATTTAATTTATTATTATCTTTCTGTCCTATTTTAGCAGTGCAATTGTTGTTATATTTGTTTTTAGCAAGAAACAAATTAAATCTTAGAAGTTCTGATGCTATTTTCATCCTTATTTAAACAGTGGTTTCTTCCTAAATTCAAAACTGCAAATCCGTGTTAATAATGCAAGCAATATTACCAACCGATTCGCGATTTAAGTTAGTTACACTTTTAGTCACATGGTTTTCGCGGGAATTGTCACTGGCTTTATATACACAGAAAGGAATAAAATCTGATCTTGGATGACTAAAATATTATGAGAAAACAGCATTGACAAGGAAAATGTATTCGATTTACTTCCTATATAAGTAAACGCAGATAAGTTATGCAAATACAAGATAATTTCCTTGTACCTACGAAGAAACGTGCATTAAAATAGATAACTCACACAAAGCAAGTTTGATGCCACAATTCACCGGTGGAATTAACAATCTTTTCATGCGGTTCGAAGCCATCCCCACATCGGGAGCATATCATGTTTTCCAAAGACATTCCTGCGGTGACACTGAAACAAAAGCATATGTTTAGTTAATTTTATCTTTCCCTTTAATTGTCCGTTAAATAAGGAACCAACCCATATTTCTGCTGGTACTCGTGAGCCGCATTAAATTTATCTATCGTTAATTTTTGTTCTAATTCACTTTTTACAACATAAATGGCTGCGTCTAGATATAAACAACTGTTCGAAGCAGATTCTTCATAACTATCTAATGTATCATAGTCTGAAAAGTCCCTATTTAAATCCGATTCCCTAGATTGTGCCCTTCGTTTGAACAAGTCACTTTCGATTATTGACGGAAGCGATGGAATTTTGGGGGAAGTATCTGGGTTACTTCGAAAGGAGAACATTGTGCCGATTATCAAAACGTTTGCAACATTTCTACTATACAATATAAAATATAAGTATTATATACACTCCAAGTTTATCTTATCTTATTTATTGAAGTGATAACAAATGATTTTGATTCTCATAAAAGCAGTCGTTCTTTTTATCATTTCATATCTACCTCAACGAGGAAACAGCACCAGCTTAAATAGGTGTTATTGGCATAAGATAAAATAGTGAGATGTACACAAACAAAGAAGATTACATAGCATTAGAGAAATATAAAATTCATCCACTTACCACTAAGATCAATCAAATTTCTGTTCAGCAAAGGTTAGGTGCTTTCTCCAATTACAAGCATTAAAGTTCAGTGTAATCTCTGTAATTACATACTCCACATTCTTTCTTTAGTTTAGTGCAACGTTTATTAAGCTGTCGGCAATGATTACAGAAAATTAATTATGAATGGAGGAAAATTAGCTCAGCCAAAAAAAAAAAAATGCAAACTTGAAGGAATCGCTTACCCTGGTGAAGGAATTGGGGACATTTTTCCAACAATTTCCGCGGATTAAGAAATTTGATAAATACAATAACGCAAACCCACGACAAAATATACTTGTAGAAAATTATTGTTTAAAAAAAATTGAACTTGTAAAAATCATGCAACCATTGAAGATGGCAAAAAATAGAAATGACGCGGCTACTTCTATCCATGGACGTAACACACCCATTTTTTGCGGTTTTCAATGTTTTAAGTGGGTTTAATTTATACCTACCATTTCTCAAGTTATTAAAATAGTAAATTTAACCAATCAATAGTCGGAAGACCATGTAAAGAAATTATAACATTATGAGCGGCTATTTTAAAAAATAAAGGAATTGTTTATAATTTTGTTAATTTTTGCTTTTATATTTATAATCCTGTTCCGCATAAGACATAAATTATCTATTTGTCAAAAGGAACATTTAATTATTTGCGTACAAAAGTTTCTAGGATGAGTACATAACATGTGAAATAAATACATGTACAAGAATCAATTAACGTTGACCTATATTTCGCCTTTTGCAGATCGTTAATTGTACCAAAAAAGATAATACCATAAAAGATGTACGATAGAGTTCAGATTATTGCAGTTATGTTCGTATCAATTTCGTAAACTTTGAACAATTTTTTATGTATAGGCTGTATATGACAAAATAAAAGTGAAGAAACCTTTTATTTATTTGTACATTTCATTTCTTCCTATGCGCATTTTGTTAATTTATTTATGATATAAATTCATATTATTACTGTCAGTTTTCTCATCAAGTAGATCTTGAACTAAATTTGCGATTTCACCTTGTGTGATAAAGTAATGTAAAAAAAGTGTAACCTATAATTCTAAATTCTTGCTAGATCATATGCATGTGTAGATGGGGACGATGTTTAAACTTTCCTTTATTTGTTTTAAGAATCAATTTATTTATACAATTATACGAATGTGTATAGTAGGTTGACTATACTCGAATCGACCAACAGAGCAGTAAGCAACATAACCGAAAAGTCTGATTCACACCACCATTCATGTGTCACATGAGAATGAATGCCGATAAATTAGTATTTAACATTACCCTATAAATGATTTGATAATAACAAATTAAACAATAAATTTGAATTCCTCTTTGTAAATACTATCGAACACAAAGTAAAAATTCTAGAATTATAAATATACCATCTTTTTTATTTTCCAAAATATGTTGTTTTATGGAGACAGCAAATAACTGCCTATTTTTATGAAACATTCTACTTGGAAGAAATGCCAACGGCCGTTACTTTGTTATGTGCATCAAAGTAACGGCCATTGGCATTCGACTTTCTTCCACTTTGGACGGTTGTAAATAGGAACCTCCATTTCTTAATTATCGATCGTATTAGCAGTAGATAACAACACGATATGAAAAACGTGACATATCTGCTTATCGTTTTTTAATGCCTTTATCTTTATTGGAGAAAGTTTGTGGCCCTGAGAAGGGCCGATATTGACGTGTTCGGTAATACGCCGGACAATGTCTAGCCATCATCGTCGCCATATGTCGAACATATTTAAGCCTTTTTCTCGGTCTTCTTTGGTAATAGAACCGCTTGAATGTTCGGCAAAACACCGCCCTGCGCGATGGTTACGCCGGAGAGCAATTTGTTCAGTTCTTCATCGTTACGTATGGCCAGCTGAAGATGTCTGGGTATGATACGGGTCTTCTTGTTATCCCTGGCGGCGTTTCCGGCCAATTCGAGTACTTCGGCGGCCAGATATTCCATAACAGCTGCCAGATACACCGGTGCGCCGGCACCGACGCGCTCCGCGTAATTTCCCTTACGGAGTAGCCGATGGATACGACCCACGGGAAACTGAAGTCCTGCTCTGCTAGAGCGCGACTTCGCCTTTCCCTTGACTTTACCACCTTTTCCTCGTCCAGACATGATGACGTCTACGATAATGCTATATTATTATATAGATAACCTGCAATCAACGCGCGTTGATACAACTGCAAAAAATTTCCGGGACCTTCACTTATAAGGCTCGTCGGCTCCCCCAATTGTTGTCGGCTAGGACGCAGCTCGGCATGCTATTGGTCGGAGGTGTGGCCTAAGCGCGGTAGGCCTGTCAAATATATATAGGAGAAATCTGCCGGCGGACCGTCATTTAACGAACAATCTACGTGTAGCATATACGCATCATGCCTCCAAAAACCAGTGGTAAAGCCGCCAAAAAAGCCGGAAAGGCTCAGAAGAACATATCGAAAGGTGACAAGAAGAAGAAACGCAGAAGGAAGGAGAGCTACGCCATTTACATATACAAGGTGTTGAAACAGGTTCACCCAGACACCGGCATCTCCAGTAAGGCGATGAGCATCATGAACAGTTTCGTCAACGATATCTTCGAGCGGATCGCCGCCGAGGCGTCTCGTCTCGCACACTACAACAAACGGTCGACGATCACCAGCCGGGAGATTCAGACCGCTGTACGTCTCTTGTTACCCGGTGAATTGGCGAAGCACGCTGTTAGCGAAGGCACCAAGGCAGTTACTAAATACACCAGCTCCAAGTAGGGCGTGGGCGAATCGAGGGGACACACTTCTGCGGCGTTCAACATCGTCGCTAACTTAAAAAAACGGTTCTTTTCAGAACCACAAAAATTTATCATTAAAGAAAAGGGAAATATGCGTTCGTAACAAAAACTAAGTTATCCGTCCATCGACCATAATTAACACGCCGTACCATGTCGTCTTTATTTGACAATTGCTGGACAACTATCAAAACCGTTAACAGACTGTCTGCCGACCGCGTATAATTCGTAATAAATTGCTCCTATGTCGAGGTACGTTGTGTTATTGAAATTTTTGTTATACCCGTATTATGCGTGTTAAATGTAATTCTTATTTGTACTTCAATCAGTAACTTGTTTCCCACAAACTATTAATATTAGTCCGGTCGGTGCCAATCTACCAATTAATGGGACGAAAATCCTACAACTATGATTAATGGTTTCCAAAAAATACCCTGCTTAGTAATTCCCGTTCGCACACAAGGTTAATATCTCAAATCAAGGTCGTTGTTACTGAATAATATCGGTTTCAAGCGGCAAGCCGCATGAAAGGGCAATTGACACACAACATAGACTTGGGTAGTTAAAATATTTAAGAATGCAATGGGCCAAGGGTTACCGTTATGTCGAAATGTCAATGATAAACACTCGTTTTATAATTTTGAATTGACTTAAAAAAAGCTGTCTATAAAACGTACTTAAAAGGAAAAAATAAAAAAAAGAATGTACTAAAAAGGATAAAACAAGTATTTTTTTAACTAAGAAAATAAACTTCAGCTTTTGTAGCATTCGTTTACTTCCGCTTCGTTTTAGTTGTGACGTTAACCGAAGCACCATGAATATGGCTTCAAAGAGACTGATAATTTCGATTTGTTTTGTTCGGAAACCTACGCAGTGCCGCCAACATCGTAAAATGATTAAAAGAACGATAATACAGGTAAAAGAATAACAGTTATTGGAAAATAACGTCGTGATGATAACGGTTATTTTCAAATAACCGTTATCACTGCCCCATGTCCCATCCCTATAAAGGAGTAATGGATTACCTAGTTTCGAAGATGTTACCGGTGAGGGAAATAAAAAATACAACAATTACAGATTTTATATTTGGGACTTCTTCTTTCATTTAAAACAGAAAAATTGTGTATATTCTAACATTTTGTTTTACAATAAAGGAAGCTTGGGGCCGAGAGAAATGTAACATTAAGAACCAAAAGGTTATCAGACGAAAAGAAGCAACAATTTACAACAACTTAATACACAATCATCAACCAACACCCGACTATTAAAGAACTAATCAAATTAATAATAAATTTACACTTAAACTAAGTAAGATTATTTACATCTAAAAACAAAGTAACTATTTTACATAAATACATGGAATGAATGTACAGGTTCTCGAGGGAACACCTCGTATTCCGTAAGACTATGGTACAAATACTCGATACATTTACAACGGGACTAGGTCGTTTGCGTTTGTTGCGATTAATTATCCTTCTTCATGCGTGTGCTGGTCATACGGTAAATAATTGAATCACGACCTGGATCCATGTTGCCTATGAAGAGGCATATCGCCAATAAACTGAATGTGAATGCTACCCCAAACCAAAGAATAATATTAAAAATCACCGGATAATCATCGCTATAGGTTTCGGCCAAAAAAAGGTCGTCGAACTGAAACACAGCGCAACTTCAATTAGTCCCCTCAAATTAAAATGATGGAAAAATTAACATACATCAGCCCTTGTTCCAACAGATCTGGTGAATCTCCTAGTGTGGCTCACGTCACTGGTGATAATACTGACGAGTACCTTTCCATCGTATTCCTTATTAAATGCTTCACTTAATTCCTGGATTGTTTCGAATAGAATTTGTTTAGCCTCCTTCGTCGTCGTCGAGTTCGATCCGTGCAAATCGGATACGGCGTGTAAAGCAGAGGTTTTAAACCAGTGAACGTCGATATCTTCGCCTTGTTTTAAGGCCCCTCTTTTAACCTGAAAATAATAGCATTAAATGGGAGAAATTTTGAACGATAAAACTTATTTTTAAAAGTTAAATTATGTATATTATAATATGCCGCTTCCCCCTATAAAATGTTTATGAATAAATTATTTATATTGTAATAAAACAGTGACCATACGTTAGTAATAGTTAAATTTAATCAAGAACTGCTGATACAAAGGAAAAGCAAGAAAAAAAGAAAACAGTATAATGTAGAAAAGTTACAAGGAGATAATGTAGCAAAAAACCTGGAAAATGAAATAGAAATGAGATTAACAGAAAAGCATCAAACAATCCAGACAATAGATGAAGTATGCGAGCAAATTCTGATCTTAACCGATTATTTCTAATACCTCAGAAGCAATTCCTTTTAGAACACATATTTCCTCGAGGAATAGTTTGTCCTCTTCGACCGCGTCCTTCAAATCTTTGTGTTTAATATCCTCTAGTTGACACTTAATTTTCTCCAAATTAGGATATTGTTCTATCTGAAATAGTTAATAATATAGATTTAAGCAATTTTTCTAAATAGCAACAGTTAAAATCTTAATATTTACAGCATCTATGCCATCGGCTAAATCTGCTCTTATCAAGTTATTGACACCATTTGGATAATGAGCATCTATTCGCAACTTTAATTCCTCGAACACGTCGCTCTCATCTTCATCCGTGCGCAGAGAAAAATCGGAACCGCTAACTATATCTAACGAGGATATGCCATCAACGGCGACTGTTACTATTGCTTTTGGTAAATCGAAAGGATCTCTTATAGATAATCCTTGCCAATTGGAATCCTTAAATATTTTTATATAGCAGTCATATTTAGTATGAGTAACGTATTAATAAATCGTATAACTTACGGATTCTGTGGTAAATCCTAACACAGCAGAATATACGTCCGGTAAGAGACTTTCCCTTAAGTGATCATCACCCCCAAATTGTACGCTGTCAGTCGAATGTATTACGGTAAATTTACCAGTCGCGTGAACTGCAATAAATTTTATTACATCGTATTTATGCAAATTATAAATGTAGTCAAAATTCTATCGGAATAAAGGGAGGGCAAGTAATTTTGTTAATATAGATACGAGTTAAAGTAGAATAAACTATTTTACCTGATATAAATAGGAAAAACACACATAATACTGGATTTATCATTTTAATTCCTTAAAATTGCACGCCCGAACCGAACCTAGCAAATCATATGACCGATAGCATATGACAATAATTAAGTTGGCTAACTTCATATCAGGGTGACCAACTATGTAACGAGAATAGGAAGCATAGAAAATATAATAGGAACGCTCCTCCACTTATTTTGGTTTCGGACAAGGATTGGTTGCCTGATATGCAGGCGTCTCAGGCATATTGAAGAGGTCTTGGAAAGCCCTGAGGCTTGCCAGGAAGCATTAAAAGAAGGGCTTTCCTTGATGAATGTGTTTGCGAGAAAAAGGGTGTCAAAAATGCAAAGAAGGCAAATACCTGCTAGTTGAGTTTTAGAAGGTGTAATTATGTTCGTTATAAAGACAATTAATTAAATGGAAATTGAAAAAAAAAATTTATGTTAATTATTTTCTTCCGGATTGCACGATCGTGCATGAAAACTTCTGTTTTGAACTCAAAGTTCGTTGAGTTAAATTCGGAATAAAATTAGTATCAATTACATGAATTATCTGAAGTTTATCGTTGTCATTAATAGCGCCTCTATGGAGTGGGACCTGAGCTTACACTCCCACCACATTCCGAAAGTGTTTTCGATTATCTCTTTGAGTTGACTATCGGATTCAATTCAATGCTTATTTAATTTAATAGATGTTGGCTCACAGGAATCGTATACGGGATAAATTTGTTTTATTATAGATTTTCGAAATTTTTAATGTATAACATCTTCTTTTCTCTTTTGGAATAAAATCTTTAGTGTTATTTATTTAGATGGAATGTTGGTTGCCTATAAAGCGACATAATACAATTCGAAATAAAACATAAAAAATGCTTGAACGGAATTATATTCGCAATAGGATAGGATATCCTTAATTTACATCTTTAAAATTCGCATACATTATATGGGATGTTTGT
Source organism: Osmoderma eremita (assembly GCA_031763485.1). Classification (NCBI taxonomy): domain Eukaryota; kingdom Metazoa; phylum Arthropoda; class Insecta; order Coleoptera; family Scarabaeidae; genus Osmoderma; species Osmoderma eremita. Next base: position 9,497 of record JARFOC010000087.1, read on the forward strand.
TATTCTAATCATGTTGTATGTATGTATAGATTTTGTATGTGCATCACGTTACTTTTCAGTATAGAAAAATTTAACAAAAATAACGGTATTTTATGCAAAAAAAACCGATGGCAAATGTAGTAAATGAGCAAAAATGTTTTGGGGTTATAGTATGTGATTTCTAATCCCTGCTGCCTTTTTTCTTTCGTTTATGGCGGAGACTTGATAGGTGTACATCTATCACTGTTATTTCATATTGTATTTAAGATAAGTGTTAGTTAATTGTCGGGAAACAGGCTGTCGTAATGTATTTATTGACTGCTTAATATACATATGTAGGTGAGGTTCTTTGGATTCTTCGTGTGATCATTTCTCCCAGAAACAAATTTAATTTCTAGGAAGAATTGAGGAAAACAAAATATTTCCCCCGGAACTACGTGGAAACGCGATATCCCTAAGTATTATTTGTAGTTGATAAGGTTTTACGATAAGAAACAATATTCTGGTAATAAGAAATACTAACTTGACGTTTTAAAAAGAAGAATAAGAATTATAACCCTATACTTTTTCAAAAAACGTCAAATTGGTATTTCTTATTACCAGAATGTTGTTTCTTATAATAAAACCTTATCAGTCACAAATAGTATTTACGCGTATCGCCTATCCAGATAGTTGGATTCCGGTAAAATGTTTTGTTCTTCAATTTCTTCCTAGAAATTAAATTCGTTTCATATAAAAGAAATGTTGTATTAAAATATAAAGAAGGAAACTAAAAACCACTAAAAAGTAAAGCCAATTTGTTTTAATTAGGTCAAACGTTATCTTTTGTAGTAATAACTCGATATTTATTGGTGCGTTAGTGTTTCTTTGTTAATATTTACAGGTTAGGATTCAGGCAAGAAGATTAAAGTGAAATTGAATGTCCCGCCACTTTGTATAATTCCAGATAGTTAAGGTAACTATTATAAAAGAAAATCGTTTAATAATGTTCAATGCAAATTTATGACTAATATTGATAATCATTCAACAAGTAAAATAAAAAAAAAATAAATGTGTCTCATTTTCTTTAAATATGTTTGTATGGGTAGTGGCTACCGTACCTCCTCAGATGAGCCACCACTGGGTTTAAGTTTGAATATAACATGATCACAGACATATTTTTTTAAGGGATGGTGTTTGTGTTTACGAATCAATTTGGTTATCTACTACGGAGAGAACAAAAATGATTGTCATGTCTGAAGTTGCAGCACATGAATAAGAAAAAGACAAACAAATATATATAACAGGTAAGACAATCGAAGACAACCCAAGCAGCACAATTGAAATTTGCCGCAATTATTTTTAGTAACTTCAACATTAAATCATAAAATTACCTACAATTTTGTATTGGATTAATGGGTATCGTAATGTCCTTGAGTTGAAGTTACTAAAAATAATTGCGGCAAATTTGAATTTTGCTGTGCTTGGGAATGTTGCTGCAAACTTCAGACATGACAATCATTTTTGCTCTCTCGGTATTAAATACAACTACTCAAACTGTTTAACTTGCTCAAGTTTTTAAAGTAATTTTTCTGAGAGAACGTGCTCTGTTTATTATCTACTGTTTTAATTATGAATTTGACTTACAAATACCACCTAAACATAAGTGTGGGTCGCGTATGACGTAATGTTAAAATAAAATTTATATTGTTTGTATCTAATCCTGCCCTGAATAACAATAACAATAATTATCGCAAATTTACAATACACGTATATCAATATCGATCGGGTTTGGCGATCATGATTAGTTACCTATAACCTTTTATGAAGAAACGGCTCTGCGACGCCATTCTCAGTATCAACCGAACTTTTTCGTGTACCTACTCTACTTTTTCGTGTTGTACGTAATAAATAGCAGGATGATGACACATATAAAAACATAGTCGCAGAATAAAATGTGTCAGTTTCTTTGTAGATTTGGTAAGACAGAGTCGAGGACATCCGGTACATCTTATAGCAATGGAGATTTATGTAAAAGTATTATTGTTAATTTGTTGTTTGCCGATAGTTTTCTGCTCAACGGCTATTGAAGAGGCGCCGGTATATAGTAAATGCTTTTTAAATAATGGTTTTGCGGTTTTAGTCCAAACACTTTGTTTTCTGTTTTCGTTTAGGTGCAAAAGATAGAGAACTGGGATATGCATGTCAGTCCGGTTATGAAGCTATCGGTCTCATGAAAGAGGGCGAGGTCAGAAAGAATTATGATCAGGACATGTGTGGCGAGGCTACTTGTTCAGATGGTATTATAGAATATACTGGGTAAGTGATCAAGAAACTTGTTAGAATATTTGTATTTCCTTTGACCTTGATTTTTTGTTTTCATTATTTATTAAATTATATTTTTGAATAGTAACGTTAAGTTTGTAAGCCCGAATTGGCATAGCGCCATTTTTAAAATGCGGCTGTCAGTTAAATTTGAAGTATTTGTGAAACGAAAATATATTTTGTGTTGATACTTATTCCAATCATTAGACGATATTGTTAACATTGTGACGCGTTATCAGTTATAAATGTAATTTGTCGCGATTTACCCCTTAAGTAAATAGATTAGATATCAGTGTCTTTTATTTTGCAGTTGTGCTGCGCAGGAAGTCGGTTCTCGCTGTATAGTAACCGAGAAAGATTTCTCCAAACCGTATCCGGAGTGTTGCGGAGAAGTTATCTGCTTTAAATAATAATAATAAAAGTATTAAGTTTTAATAATTTACGTGAAATATTTTTTATATTGTGTGCAAAATAAAGTAATTTCATGGAAATTTTTAATTTCCATACATGAATTTATCAAATGAACCGTCTTAAATGTTATAATTTTGTTTTTGTAGAGTATATTTTTCGTTTTCCAATAACTTCATTTTATTTCCAGTAATCAAATAGCTTTCGTATGATCTGAAGTGTCACTAGATTTGACAGGACTATGCATTTGCTAAATGTGAAGTTGTGTTTGGTTGTGTTGGTATGATTTTAACATTTTCGCTTGCAAAAGTGGTCTGTTTCGTTAAAAAATGAAACAAATCGGATCTGCTATAGTTCTAACCTGAAGATGTTCAAGGTTATTGAGAACTCTACGGCTGATCGTAAATGTCCCTGTTTTGGGTCGGAGCGAGCAGATTCTTAAAGACCTACAAATTCCTACATTCACTGAGTTTCTCCACCTAACATCCGTCATAAAATCTACGATAAACTAAATCGAACAAAAAATAACGCTTGGACGTGCGTTTGGCTGCATAACACTTTGGCCGAATCGAACAAACCTGAGGCCACTTACACAACATGCTAATAAAGAAATCTGCAAACCGACCTAATGATTTGACAGCAAATTATTAAAAGTTTCGATTTCAATGTGTTACATCATCTATAAATATGTGCGTATATGTTCAGGATTGGAATTTAAACCTAGAAAACGAATATTGAAATTACTATTATGGATGGGAATTTGCGTAAAACAACATTCAATACCAGATGGCGCAGAGATAACAAACTGTCAATTTGAATGATAGGTTTGTTCTACTCGACTAAAACGTTATGCAACCAAACGAAGTAATTATTTTCCGAGAATAATATATTAATATGACAGGAGTCCTTACTGTTATTTTTGTTAATTTGCCTCTTTTATGCCTTCTTCTGACATATATACTAATATTAAAATTTGGGAATTTTCCTGGTGGTAACTGTCATTAAAAATCAATTTGTCAATTCTCTATTAAACTTTACACCGATTAAATTTAATGCAAAATGGATAAGGATGTATGTAGCACACCTGAAATTGGATATTATATCTGGTGCAGGTATGATTATTTAATCCACTACGTTTTCTACTTGACAGTTTCACTGATTTAATTATTTTCGTTACCGTTTTTGACGGCCCAACTAAAAAAAAAAACTTAATGCTGCTAAAAAGTGATTTCTTTTGTCTTTAGATGTTTATAGGTTAGTCTATTTTGAAATTCGTCAGAGGGACTTTTACTTTAATCGTTTAGTTACAAAAATCAATAAACTAAATGAGAGTTGGATATACTGAACTGTCATTTGGTTGTCTTTGAATTTCCCCCCTCCTTTTCTTTATTGTAAGTTGGTCATCTTGGTGTTCCGTCAGCTTTATTTTTGCAAAAAAAAATTTTTTTTATTGTTGATTCTTGAAAATGTAGTTTTAGTTGGATGTGATTGTGATTGAACTGTCATTTGTGTGTCAAGTTCTTGTATAGCCCCTTCTTTGTTGTAAACATCATTTGACGCGGTGTCAGTTTAAGTATTTTTTGCAAAATAATTTTTTTTTCTTGTTAGTTTTATGTTTATCTTTAATTCTTCGTTAAAGTTCAAATTGCGAATTGTGCTTCAAAAATTTGGCAGTCGGAAATCGCGTTTTCTAATTTTAAGTAATTGGCGCTTCATTATTTTTTTTAGGTTATTTTGAAAAAGTATCCGGAAAACTGATACCATAGACAAATAATATTGGCAATCAGAGAGAAACAAGTTATTCTGTTTATTAGGTAGTATTAATATTTAAAAAAATTCACTCTCTGTAATTGTTGATTTCCTAACCTAAAATATGCGATTTCTAATCGGTCTGTATATTCTCCCTATCTAAAAAGGCTTTTCCACGTGTTCTTAATCACAAGGACATCCTGATTAGCTCATTACTTGACGTGGCAAATACTAATTACTAATGATAAGGCGATTATTAACATCCTTTAATATAAAATTACATTGCATTGTTTCCATTTTGGTTTATTAAAATAGAAAATGACTTTCTCCTACAAATTCATACATTCTGTGTAGCTGAAAGTTCGTATTTTCTCATATACTTTATCAATCCCAAATAACTTTCTCTATCCAAGGTACATACGATGTGATATTTGTATAAATTCCCGGTTTATTCGTAAGACAAGCATTCCAACTAGATAGAATACCAACCACATCGTAGGTGCAATAGTTCTTCTTATTATAAATCTGCAAAGGGCTCCCAGGGTCAGTCTAAAAAAAACAAATTAAGTTAATCGGAAATTATATCGTTGTTTAAAAGGGATTCCAATTACAAGACAGTGTTGCCACATGGATCCTCGTACTTCTTTGACGCAGAATTGGTGCGACGCCAAGCCGTTGCATTTCGACCAATCTACCACTCTCATTATATTCTTCAGGGGCTCGTTGTTCATGTAACCGCCCTGGTGTAACGTTCCCCAACCGACGTTTATAGCTTTATGCTTCCAATTACGCTGAACACTCAAACAGGCTGGTCGAACCAATGACGTAAACTGTACGGGCGAGTCCAGTTTCACCAAAGCCAGATTGTCTGCGAGAGTTGATTGGTCATAGGTGGGATGCGTTAAGAATTTGTCGATTTTGAAATATTGCAACGGTTTCTCGTGGTAGAAATTCTCTCTGGCCGACGTACTTCCGACCCTTACGTATGCAGCGTTGCCACTTGAATGATATTTATTTATTGAATGAATTGGATTTCCATCTTTTCGTCTTGTATTGTTAGTAGAATAGCTAGGAGAGTTCTGGAAGCCTTAGACAAAGTTTGGCGCGCTGGTTTACTGTATAAAATTAAACGTCACCTACGATCATCTTATTTCAACATTCTAAAAACATGCTCAAGTGAACGAGAATTTAAAACAAGAGCCAACCAAGAAGTATCCCAAAATTTTACGATCAAAGTTAGAGAAACACGTGTCCTGGATTTAAATTTGATTTCGGAATAAGTGAAGAATACGTGTCTCGTCCAGATTTTCAAAATTTAATTTTTTTCGTGTAGCTGATGTAAAAAGAAAAAACTTTTCTTAATAAAAAAATTGAGACACACCTACGGGAAAGTCGCAATTAAATAAAATATCCCTACTTTTTAGGTTGTGCAATTAAAATAATATTCATTTGTACTCATTTTCTAGAAATTTCTAGTTTCTAGGTTGGTACTGTAGTACAAAAGTGACAGCCGGTTAGGTGACGCTCATTGAGTTCAGTCCAATTTGCCGCCGCGATACAGCTTTAAAATATGGAAAATAAAGAGTGTAAAGTGGAATATAATCGTATATTAATCAAATATAAGTTAAGTAGAAGTGCTAAAAACATCAAGAAAAGCATCATAAGTGACATTTTGCTGGAGGAATACGTATAAGATGCATCCATGACCCAAAAGGTAGGTGTATTTTATTTAACTGTGACTTTCCTGTAGCCGTCGCCAATTTTTTTATTAGTTCTTCCTTTTTAAGTCATCTACACGTAAAGAATTAAATTTTGAAAACCTGACCGAGACACGTATTCTTCACTTTAGCCTTGATTTCTTTCTAATTTTTGATTGAAGTCTAGTGTGTAATGCAATAACAAATATATGGATATACTCCGCCGGGAACGTAGCTTGCAATTATTAGATACCTATAGATAATGTTTTGTTGTTACAGTAAAATGTTTAATGCTTACTTTTTTATTTGCTGTAGAATTGACTGTGCATCGTGGGTAATACGTCGCATGCGCACTACTTAATCTCTAAAATGCAAGTCGATCCACAGCATTACTTATTTTTCACGATTACTTGAAAATAACGAGCCGTATAACCTCAAAATCAAAACGTAAATAGAAACTAAACAAGATCATTTATTTTATGTCTTTGTAAAAGTTACCAATAGATGGCGCATCATGCGTCGTATACTTAGATAAATAGACCTTTAAGGTGACAAATTTTACTACATTCATCTGCGGCTATGCTGGAATATTAGAGAATGAATAATTTCGTATCAATTTGAAGCGTTCAAACAATGGGGGGTTGCAGCTATGCACCTTATCTATACTTTTGCTACTGTAAACTACATTTACTTATAATAAATAATTCGATATGTCTATGCCTAATGAACAATTTCCAAATAGTTTAATATAAGGGTATAAGAGTTTATTTCCTGTAATTAAACTACATATCTGTCCCGTATTTTGTTAATTTTTGTTTTGTGGATTTTTCGCCCAGAACTTTCCTAGCTACGGCCTATTATACTATCCTCACTTACATCATTGGCAGTGTTTCGCAGCTGGCAGCAGTCAAGACGTACTGTTCGCTTATTAATGCGCCCGAACATTTCCATACTCGGCCTGTTGTAGTTTCGTAACCTATCGAAGCCTGAAAAGTGATTCGGTTACAAAAACCGATAATTTGAGATTCCGCAAAATTTCTTGGTGCAAATCAAGAATTGGATCCGGGATGTAATGACTGCTACATAGGAAATGTATTACTATGTAAAAATGTAATACTATGTACCGTGAATCAAACCATTAACAACCGGGGATTACGGTGACTTCAGGTTTCTTGTTCCGAAAATCACCGGTTCCTGAAATATTGTGATTCACGGAAAGCAACAGTTACCAGTTGCGGTGATTGCAATTATTAGAGGTTATGTTTATGATGTACAACTTTTAGATATCATATCTGTGATGGTATTGAACTTTGTTGAGAGATAATATAGTTTAATTTATACGGAATTCACGTTAAGTAGCTACTCAAGAAATAAACGTTTTTCTATCAACTTTTAGATTCGTTGAAAAGTGTAAGGGAGGTTATGTTACTACGCTAAAATGTTAAAAGCGTTCCGGGAATGAATATATTTTTCGGAAAACCTTTAAATACCGACTTTAACCGAAATAACGGTTTCGGATACTTCAAATCATTCACGGTACACACTATAAATGTAGGTACTTATTACATTGTCTCAATATGAATCTAGGAACATTTTTTTTTCGGAAAATCAAAAAACTCCAATAATCACATTTCGATCTGACGATGACTACTTACTAAATGGGGAAATTCCCTAGCGAAGACGTTGCTTTCGTTATAATTTTCCGGTTTTATGGCGCAAGTGTCTTCGATTTCGAATAGTACTCCCGGCATCAAAGTGGGCGAAGAATGATTTTGGAAAACCAGCCCGGCGTAATTGGCGCATTCTAAACATTAAAATCTCCAGCTAGATATATTCGTAAAGGAGGAAAAATATAGATTTTCGACCTACTTTCTACACTTACTTTTCCGTAGGCGGCAGGTTTTTCCTCTGCGGTTCGAGAGGTGTCTTTACAACAGACGATTGGGGTAAAGCGATCGAAGCTGCAGGTTTTTGGGTTGTTCTTTTTCAAGTCTTCGATGGCGGAAAGGCAATCGTGAATCGGCTTGCATATGCCAGCGGTACCATCGGGTAGCGAACATGAATCATCTGAAATCGCAAAGCAAATTGTCATTCACGAATTACTTGGGAATGAAATGAAGAGTGTTTATATTTTAGGTTACAAGTATAAAGATACTTGTAACTAAAATGACAATAAGTCGTATCCACAGACATCATAGACTGCCAATAAACGGTACGCGCATCGCTACGGCGCACCATCAAACGTTGGCTGACATCTTGGCAGACAGGGCGTCATCGGAGACGTCATGCCCGTACCTTTCTAGTGCTTTCTAGGGAGTATCTGCGTTAAGTTGTTTACAAGTTCTGGGAGTTGCCCATAGTGTTACTG
>JARFOC010000088.1:0-12314 GCA_031763485.1 Osmoderma eremita
AAAACATAATTGATTTCAGCATGCAAAAGTATATGGAAATCAGGCACTTTTGTGCTTGGGACAAAAATCTTGTTAACTAGTGTAATCTACCTACCATATATAATCCATTCTCATAATGTAATGGTTTGTTGGAAAAGTCGTGACGTATTCTGCTATGCGTTTCAAAGGCTATTGATATACTTATATGAAGAACAAAGATCAATCAATTTTTCAGTGATCTAGACAGTCCTCATTCACAAAAAGATGTGTGCGGGAAAAAACTGAACAAAGTGCTGACTTACAGCCTCATGTGAATTGAAGAGGGCGAAACAAGTGGAAATCTTACGGTTCCAGGTCAGGCTAGATGTAGCAACGCATCCCATTTTCGACAGATTACATGTGCTCTTGTGTTGTCATGATGCGACACTACACCTTTACGATTACCGAGCTCTGGGCGCTTTTGGACAATGGATTCCTTCAGACTCTCCAATTGCCGGCAGTACACATTCAAATTAATTGTTTGGTTCCTTCTAGGATCTGGAAAACGACACCTATAAATTCCCACAACACTGAGAGCAAACCTTCTGATGATTGTCTTCTTTCGCTTCATACGGCATTTTGATCGATATCAATCGTTTATATTAGATATACTAGCTACACTTTGAACGGTTGTATCCGGTTAGTTAGTCGTTGTCCTTATTATAATTGGATTGTGGGTAAATCTAAGACATACCCTTATAAATACAAATTGAATGTACTACATTTATGTATACAATACGAAATGGAGAAGTCTTTGAAGATTTTAATAAAAAATGACTGGTTATACTGCACCATATAAAATTTTTCTTAGTGAGTTGATCTGTCAAGCTGACAGTTAAACGTTGAATGCTGTTTTCGGAAGATTCTTACAATCGAAACCAAGATAACAGCTAAGACGTATGCGCATGAAAACCAAAAGCAGTTTAATTAAAGAATGAGTATTATAAGTGATATCGATTAGTTTAATTTTTCACAACAGTTATCAATTTGACCTAATAAAAAGGATTTTATAAGTTAGTGATTGCGTCGTTTTGCATAGATCCATACATACATTCCTCTTATTTTACATTGCTTCTCTTAGCAGTAAAGTTCCGAGTTATGTCTTTTTTTACAAAACACTCTACCTGCATAGATAGCGATAAAGTTAAACTTTTTTATATAATGGAAATATTCGTTTCTACCAATATTGAGAGGCATACCTTTAGCTTGTCATATGATTTACTATTTCACTTTTACCTCGTTTTGCTTATATCTTTCAAGTTTCACCTTTTTGTGGCATATCTACTTAGTATCTTCAAGAAAACATTAAAGTGTACGATTATAGATTGTAAGCGGGGTTTTAACTACATCTAATTATTTAAAATTCGCAGATAGTACATTAATGTTTGTTTGTTTAATGATCCCTTAATATAAAAAAGACTGTATTTCTAAAGTTCATGAAATTTTCATTTTTTATTTGCCTATTGATAAATCCGAGACTACCTAGAATTCCAATATATAGCGCGTCATCCTTATGAAGATTTGCTGCACAATTTTCGGACAATCCGGACGCCTTAAAAACGGGGAAAGGAAAACGGGCTGCTGCATCATACATTTCAATAAAGTCACGCACATCGGAAAAATTGATAAAGCATATTTCCTGCTCCGGTTCCGAATCGAACGTAAAAAATAGGAAACGAAACGCTCCGGAAACAGAATGTTTTATGTCACTCCCAATTTAAATTTAAAATCTGGGTTTAAAATATTTACATTGGCGCGGAAACGTCTACGCGAGAAATTTGGATTCGAACTCGAACCATCTTTTATATGCTTCAAGTATGCCGCAGTGCCCTCTGCTTCATCCCCCGCCAATCGTTCAAATCAATTTGAATATTTATTCTAACAAGTGCACGTTACAGTTGGGTGCATCTAAATTTGGTTTTGTATACATTAGTATTGATCAAAACCAAGTAGTAATACATGTATACGAATATATGTATATTGCCTCATACGCTTCAACTACATTTCAGACTGTAGAAAGTTAACTTAACAATAATAAAATTGTAATACAGTAGTACCTCGAATATCCGGGATATTGACGCAGACAATATTGCAGGATAATTCAACAGCGCAGAAAATCGAAAATGCACAAAGAAGAAAAATACATATGTGCATTGGGTTTTGTTTTTTTTTTACGTGGAAGCACCAACAGATACAGTTACAGTACTTATTCATTAAAAATTCAATCAAAAAAGTGTAATTTGTGCTTGTTTCTTAGTATTGTGTATTCTGAGACACACATACGTACGAATTTTTCTCAAGTTAAGTATATTATCGTTGTTAAGGTCGTTTCGTTATTTCAAATAATTTAACAACACATTTACTGCTGTCAATGCATCATGAGCAGATATTTTGTCATCTTCAGGAATCTGTTTGACCTCAGATTCTATATCCGAATCATTATCAATATGTGCAGCCGTTGATGCTATTGCGGCGCCATCTAGAATATGGTAATACGGTTCATTTTGGTCAGAGTTCAACCACTGCAGCAGAACTTCTAGGGTAACGTTTTCGAATTCAATCACTTTTTGTAGCGCACTGGTTATACTAGATTTTCCTCAGTTTCAGGAAGATATAAAAGTGCTTTTAATTGTGGCCATAGGTTTAACGAAGTTTTTTTGCAAAGTAGTAATTTTGAACGGCAACTCGATTTTCCGCTACAGCGTAAATAGAGTTTTTAATGGTGCACTTCTTTCAAAACACTTTGAAGCTGCAAGGGACCGCAACATCAACTTCCTGGAATGTCACTTTATGGTGCACTGGTGAGGTTATATTGGGTGGTAGGTAGTGTAAAAAATTGGAATATCAGCAGCTTGCAATAAATTTCCATTCGGGAGTGAAAGCGCATTATCCAGTAGCAGCATTGGTTTTTGTGGCAAATATTTAAATTCTAGGTATGATTTTACAGACAGTACAAATTAATCAGAAAACCACTGAAAATTTGCTGATTGATCCACGCTTTAGTCTGATTGTACTGACAAACAGGACAAACAAGTTTCGCATTAGCTCCTTTAAGGGATCTTTTCTTTATCTTCCAATGCATACAAGTCTTAATTTCCACTGGCACAAAACATTAAAGTCATTCTTTCCTTACTAGATTTGTGATCTGTCGCGAATTTTTCTGTATACATTACTACTGTCTCAGACGCCAACGATTTCCAGAAGAATCCCGTCTCATCTTGGTTGTAGACTTGTTCCGGTGTCAGTTCCTGACCTTCAATCAAACATTTAAATTCGGCAAGGCATAAATTCGCTGCATTTGTATCCGTACTCAATTTTTCACCATGAACTGCCGGAACCCATGACGAAATTTAAAGCGATGCAACCATCCTTGCGAAACTTTAAAGGACTTTTCAAATTTCATTTGTTTATAAAACCACTGTCTTTTTTAACAGCATTGATGCTGGCCACTGGTACACAGCATCTTCTAACGTGCCAAATGTGGACGATTTTATAGTTTCGGAGACGTTACTACGACAATAAAAGTTTGATCTCGAAGCAAACTTCAAAGGTTTATTTCTTTACAGTAACACACCAAGCATGGTCTGCAAACCGATGTTGTAAGTAGATAAAGTAGACATACTTTTTTTTTCATGATTTCCAATTTATTTCAATTTATTTTCGACAAAAAATGCGTCTCCCGTCCTAGTACAGTTTCTGATTTAAAAATACAAGGCACTCTTTATTTTGGAGATATAATACAAACTAAATTTGATGCAAAAATTAAAATACTTCCAGCAATTATCCAGCTCGGCAATTATGAGGAGGTGCATCAGCTGCTCATAATTGCCGAGCTGTGTGTAATTATCTTTCGCAGCGTTTACCTAACTGGATTGGCAATGCAGGTACAATTCTCTGGCCAGCAAGATCTCCAGACATTACACCTCTATTCTGTTCTTATACTGTACCGTAAAAAATAGAGTACCTATACATGAATATCTATGATTTAAAGATTCGTATTATGGCGGCAATAAGAAGTATCAGACCGCACAGTAACTTTGTCTATTTAACCGATTTTCTATCTTTAATATTAAGAAGAAGAAAATGGGCATCTGAAGAATAATAAATTCAATATACAACATACAATATACATTCATACGTAACTTACAAACTAAATCTAATATTCGGGAATTCTCCAAGTGCACTGTGTGTAAGATTTGCACAGAAAACCTAACCAACGTACGGATTAGCAAGAAACACGGATAATGAGTACACGGACAACCGGGGTTATACTGCGTTATATATTGCGCGTATATACTGCGTTATATATATAGTCCAACAAAACTACGAAAGATCATATGAAGGACATTTACTTGTCTTTATAGAATTTTTGAATATCATCGCATGACATAATAAATGTTTCGTCATACTGGAGAAAATGTGATCGTCGAAGAAGAAGGGAAAGAAGTGGAAGAAGGGGAAAATGGGGAAGAAGGGAAAGAGGGGGCGAAGGGTAGATGATCCTGTTGGTCATTTATTTCAATTTTGATTTAGAGTATCCTAGGACATCTGTAACGTTGATTGATGGATTGAATCCTAATGCAAAGGGACGGCTTGTTTATCCCTTAACACTGCGGCTTGGTATTGCTTTAAATGCGCTTGATACTTGATTAGTTATGCAATATACCTCTCTAACAAGGTTTAGCAGTGTGTGTGTCAAATCGTTTTCCGGCATAGTATTTAGCTATTAGGGCGTTTGCATAGCATTTAAAGATTATGCGAGGTAGCTTCCTCCTCTTCATTACAAAGTATACACAGTTCCTCTATATAGATTTCCATAGTGTGTAGATGTGTTCTTAGGTCCCCGTGTCCAGAAAGCAGATATTATTACTCTAATTTGCGTTCTACTAAGAGATAGTATGTCAGCTGTCAAATGGCGTGATGGTTTCCTCGTCATCTGCTTGCTGTGTTTCTGTCCTGCTGCATGGTAGCAGTGCTGATGGCTTTGCTTAGTCACGAGACCGCGTATAGCAGTTTCTCACATCTTGACAGCTGGCTCAGGTCGAGTGAAGGTAGTTCCGGCTTCCTCCCTTGATAGCTGATACGCTATGTCATTTCCCGCAATTTCTTCATGACCCGGTACCCACATCTAGTAGGCTATTTTGTGTTGCGACAGCTGCTTTCGATCTTACAGACAGTCCCATGCGAACTTAGAAGTTTTTCGATATGATGTTATTGCCCTTAAGGCCGCTTGACTGTCTGCGAGGATGTAAAATAGTCGGCTTTGTGACCCCTCCTGTAGACCTTTCGTGACACAGATTTTAGTTATAATCGCATAGGTCTGCTCTGTGCTCCCACTCATACACCTACATTCCTGTTTTTTATATGTCTGTGCACCAGATATGGGTCAGCGGTGATGTTCGCATCAACATTTCCCTCCATTGTCCCCAATCTGTTATGATTTCAAAGAGTTTGATCCAGGAGAGTTTCGGAGCCATGAATCGTCGTTCATATGTAGCAAGGGATCGATTTGCAATAATCCTTGTTATTCTGGTATGCCCTAGGTTGTCTGGTATGCCCTAAGCACTTTTGCCTCCCCTTTGATGTAGAGTAGATCACGGAGCACGCAGCATTGTCTCCATGGCCTCAGTAGGTGTATCTGTAATACAGTGGTACACCAGTCTCCGAAATCTTAAGTGTTGGACTGTGTCTGCCTCTGATTGATCTTTGGCCGCAACATTAGGCAGCCATAGGTTATCAAGGGCCTCACCACTGCAGTGTACAATCGGTGTGTCACGCGTGGTCTTAATCCCCATGATATCCCTATCGTTCTGCGATTCATCATGATTACCGAATTTTTGTTACAATGTAGCATACACGCATCAAAAAGCAATCAACAAAGCTCCACGATTCTATTTCTAAACCGTTGCATTGCATATGTCCTTCTCACATATTACGATTGATGCTGAACCAGGCCATTTTAATATATTTTTGTTAGGATGCTTAAAATATAGTAACCGGTACTGCTTTTCTTCTATTGGAGTACATTAAAAGATCGTTTTTACCCGCGCAATTTAATTCTGAGCAAGCAGACGATCGTTTTTATTAACGAATTTACCGAAGGCATATACTTTAGGAAACATCGTTTCCTATTTACCGTTATCCCAAACATCATCTCCGATTTACGATTTATCTTCCCTCCGGCTATAAAAAGCAACAGAATTATGATTGCATTAGATCGCTTCTCGCTCCGCTCCTTTCCTGTGGCAGAACTTCAATCATTACTTTTTCAAAGTCAAGTTATACGCTTTGTATACACGTCCGTTACTAATATGTTTTTGGAGGTCTTCCGTCGTACTTCTTCTCTAGGGCTGCTTCGATAAGAATGCAAAATGTTGTACAAGATACAAGATAACGAGAAAAATGCGTATACAAAAGGGTAGGTTGTCAAAGCTTCGCTTGAATTATGCCGACATCGTGACAGATTACAATCTGAAAGTTCCAAAGCTATTGCTACATAAATCGAAGACACCAAGTGCAATTTACATATATATTCACGTAGTATATATATATATTAACATATATATTAACCGGTTTTTAGGAATGAAGTAATTTTTTTGGAAAATAGCTAATAGACTATATCCATATATTTATTATACCTACTTATAACTTCCTTTTGTATTGGTACGCATAATCTTATTTATATAAACCAGACATTATAAATTCGTGATAATAATACTATTTATAGGGAAAGATACCTATGCAGGTGACATTAGAAGTGTCTATCTTTATGTAGATGACACGTGTACAACGCAGGAAGCAAGATCCCTAAACAGACGGTGGAAACGTTATGAAAGTGAATCTAAAACTCGTAACATAAGCTATAACGCGACATCACGTCTCGACCGTATTGCCTTAGTTTCAGAACACGATTCCGTACATTTGTTCTAAAAACTTTTTGGTTAAATACTGTTTTATACAAATTTTTGTCGTTACAACTTTGTATAAAAATGTTCGCAGTCACAGTATTAGGGGCAGGCGCTAAAATGCTAATAGCAAGTAATAAAAAAAATTAACAATAATGTTAATATTAACTGCTCCTATGAAATCTTGGTATTTAAAGTGACAGGGCAACATTTGGGAACGTCAGGGAAATTCCAATTAATGGCAATAATAAAGATACTCCTGTTGCTGGTAGCGAATGTTAAAAATCTGCTATAATTCAGTCTACACAAGGAAGCACGACGATATCATTTATTAAAGAACCAATAACATTATACACGTCTGCCAACATCGGAACGGGGAATTGCTTTGTAAATGGCAATCGCGCATTTGAGCCTCACTGACAACGAGAGATATCCAACGGCAGTGTATCATAAACCGAGCAAGGGTACGCACGCATGCCCGCTCAATCACATAATGCTGCGTAATTTTTCTGTACTCTCAGATTACGGTAAAAAGTACAGTTCCTTATATTCATTTTGTAGCAGCTATGCGATGCAGAAAAACGAAAGAGTAATTCTAAGTAGGCAAATAAACAACGATTCTTATAAAATTAAGCAATGGAAAAATAATCTCTACAATTATACAAAGTAAATTAAAATTCTAACTATGTTGCTTTATGGAGAGTTCGAAAACACTTCCATCCGTGGCCAAACAATAGCCGAGTCTATCGTAAAACTCCCGCCTCACTGCCTCTAGATCTCTAGGGGTTATTGTCGCAAAAATTCAAAAACAGTTCTACTTGCAACTGTTGCAAGCTCGCTATTGTTGCCAAACTGCAAAGATCGTGTTTGACATAACCCCCCAGGGATTGAGGTCGGATAACTTTTGTATTTGTGCGTTTCAGAATACGTTACACTGTACTTCCACTGACACCGATTTCGTCTGCAATTTGCCGGCTAGAGCAAAGTTCGCCCATTTCAACCAACGAACCAATGAACGAATCCTCACTTCTTTCTCCTCCCGTTCTGGAGGTATTAGAGGGATTTGAGGCTGTTCGCATACTTGTTGGCATTTACGGCAAGTCCCGACCACACAGCCAAATTTCCTAGGCGCTTTGATGATCCTTTCAATCGTCGAATGCGAAGGAATAGGACGATCCACGTACTGTGACCGTGCTGTGGTAGGAATTTCCAGCAAAATACCATGTTATGATTTGTACCTTCCCTGCGGTTGTATAAATTAACATAGTGTACCCGAAATCGACGATCACTTGCTAGAGCATTGCGTGCGCATGGACAGAAACAAAATGATTCAGGCAGGCGTGCTGCGTGCTACGGCATTGCAGGCGATGAGGCTGACCGGCGGTGATAAATGCAACTATGTCAGATCGCCATACTTACAATATACCTCGCACTCCGGTGAAAGCTGATCATACGTGTATAGCTTATAAGTTGGATTGAATCCAGTGCTTTAAGTTGTACGTGGAACCTTTGCTTATACTTCAGCGCGTTTACATACGTATAAACATTACACTGTATTCAAAATTGTTTGTTACCCGCAGTATGTTATTATATACCAAAAATATTAAACACCTTATATTGTGCATTTCAGCACAGTTCACATAAATATGTAGATATATTTTTATCAACTTTTTCCAACAAATTTCCTACAAATTGAAAGGCAGTTGCATTAAATCAAAAATATTTTGATTCTAGTTCTACTATTCTAAGTCATCGTCTGCCATTATTTTATATTGAAAGACAGTTATAAGAGATTAAGCAAAATTGCACGCTCGCAGTTGAATTAATTTTTTTAGTATTAACTGTATATTGATTAATACGAATAATTAATATTATAAGTAAATTGGATAAGTAATAAATTCTTCGTAAGAAACTGGATAACTTTCGAATTATTGGATAACTGAAAATCTAAATGAAATTCTACTAACTCTAAAAGTACGAGAAAAACCAATTTTGTGAAATTGCGTTTCTACAATGAAAGAACCTTTTTTTATCTTTCCCAAACTGGAAATGATTTTAAATAACTGCACATTAACATAATATATATTAACAGAACTTTATATTTTTCATTTCATTTATTGCTACTCTTGAACATTAATATCTAAACAATAATTGAAAGAACCTATTTAGCGGTACTCTATATATAAATTTTGATTAACTGGAAGAGTAAAGTCTAAAATCTAATTTTAAGTTTACAGGCTATTTGATATATGTTGCCATACACTGCAGAAATAACACCGGCTATGAGGCGAAAGTTATATAGGAAAAAGGGCGTTTACCCCAAAGTCACTGATACTAAATGGGTGACTTGAATATAAATGGAATGCCTGGCACTCACTATACAGCTTCCACTTGCCCTACCTCATTCAAGCGGGAATTACAAACTCACTTATTACCGATATGGAATGTGTCGTTGACAGGCTGGTATAATAAAGAGCCGAAATTACGATTTTAAAAGCCCTAAGTGTCACTTTCTACGTTGTCGACACAGATCGAGTTAATAAGTATTGAGCGAAACTGCTCGTGGTATCTCAGAGAGAAATCGACGATAACTTGATTTTCTGTGGCGATAATTAGCAGTATTTGTAAAAATGCCTTTTGATTATTCGACAATAAGCACAGCTTTTTCATTTCTGAAAAGGACCAAACAAAACGAAATAAGGATAAATGAAAGTAGTGGTTATTGCTTTTGTTTTGATTCACTACAATAGGTTAAACCATGGTTTATTTTATAAAAATATACACACAGAAAAATGTCACTGAATCAAACAAATATATATCCTTGAAATTATTTATTATTATAAGTTTATTTTTATGGAACAATATGTTTTTTTTAAAACACTACACCCTGAATTTGTTTGAATGGACAATTAACTTTGTTTGCTATATTTTGTTGACTCAAATAAATAATTTTAGGGTCTAATAATTAGTATGTAAGATAGTGTTGCGCCGAATCGAATAAGGGAGTAGTTCAAATATCTCATTGAACAATGGACCGACTAATTAAACGACTAATCCACTAATCGAGTGGTCGATCTGTCGATTAGACGAGTAATCGTCTAAATCGGCTAATGGGCTAAAATATTAAATGACTAATCGACTGAAGTAAAGAACAGACTGACTGAATCGAGACTTGATTGTTCGGAAACTTTATCATCGAATAATCGACAAGAAAAGTTTACGAACAATCCAGTCTCTATTCAATGAGTGTCGTTAGTCAATTGGTCGTCTAATCGAATATTCCTTCGATTAGCGGTTTAGTCGATTAGAATATTAGTCATTTAGTCGATTAATCGTTAAGACATTTAGTCGTGCAATCAGTCAGTCGATTGCTCAATAAGAGATTTCGACTATTTGGCTACTCGATTCGGCACAACACTAATATAAGGGAGCAGCAATAGTAGCACTAATTTCGTACAGAGGGAGCTAACTGTTTCTCAGTTGAACTTGATATCATATGTCCCTTACTTACAGGCCGGTATAAGCAGCGAACATAGAACACTTATTCTACCTAGGTGGCCGGCCCGAAAAGCTATCACCTCCCCAAAGGTGCATTTAATGGGAACGGCGAAACGCGTTTGTTTCCAATCACATTAACCACGTGCAGATGCACGATTCATTGCACCTATATACATACATATAAGGACTTTCCAATGAGATATTAAGTACGTGCTTAATTGAAATGACATATAATAATTTCAAAATTTAGGAATTTTCGTGATGGTTGGTAATACCTTCAATTTTTTTTTTAATTTTATACTCATTAAATTTAATGCAAAATGAATGATAATTTGTTATGTAGTCCACTTGAAATTAGTCAATTATATCTGACGTAGCAATGATTTGTGATTATTTGATGTGTAATCCACTACGTTTTGCTTTTGACAGTTTGACTATACTTTTTCTGACGTTTGAAAATTCAATTGACAGCTCTTGAAAAACTAAATTCCACTACTTTTTATATTATATTATAGCACACATATAATGTGATGTAATGCATTTCTTTCGATTCGCTAATAGTCTTATTATTGTACGAAATGAGAAAAATGTGGTTTATGTTTGTAAACTCACTGATCATCAACATAAAGTCACTAGCAGTTTGAACTACACAAGTGTTTAACGTTTCTTGTCAAATGCTCATAGAAATAAAGCCGTTTACTTTCTATTTTTGAGAACAAATAGCTCTTAGTTTTTTTAATGTATACAGGAAATCCACTTTTTTATGACACTATTGTTATTTATTAACTTTTGAATTACAATAATCTCTTTGTACGTTTTTTTGACTTGTTTTAATTAAATTTTGAAAAAAGTGTTCACTGATAGATTGCATTGTATTGTTCTTTTATTTTAGTCTAGCCACTGTTATGTTCAAGAAAGACGAATAGTCTAACACTACTTTATTTAAATACGTTATATAAACATATGACAAAGTTTGATTTTGCAACGAGAATAACGACTCTTCATAAGAATTCTTACTAACTAAGATTTTAAAACGGCAGTAATTTATATTACAATTTATGGAAAGTAAAATACTTCAAAGTTCAAATGTGATAAGAGTAAAGGAAATGTTAGCAACAAACACATTTCAGATCTAATCTTGAGATGAATCATAATACGAATGAGAAAAACATAACAGGTATTAAATTATCAAAATCAAACATCAGAATAAGATTAAATGAATAGGAATTGAATAGAACAATATAAAATAATATAATTATATAAAACATAGGATTCTGCATTTATAATACTTCGATAAAGGCACTATTTGTTCTGAAAATATTTGGGGAAGAGAAATAATGTAATTAAATGTAAGCTTGTTCCACCTTCTGCTGAATCCTTGAAATATACAGTGGGGTTATTAGCGTTAAAATATTTTATTTTATCAATTAGAAGTATTGGGTTACTTCAAATAACTGATTTGAACAAAATTGTATATCCAAATCAACCGAATATATCTTTGCCGGGATTTAAAAATATAACTTGGTTGCTTGAATGCATATTTGTTTGAATCAAGAACTTTTCTCTCTCTGTGTACATATTCTGATTATCATGCAAATGGTAGCTTCTTATTGGTAACATAGCGTTATTAGTCGTTATTACAAGAAGATCCAGATTAACACTTTCCTAAGTACCTATATTTATTCATAGTTTTTATATTTACGTAACATTTAAGTTAAAAAATATACCCCTTACCACCTTGTTGAGTAAAGAACTCTGAATATGTATTTCGGCAACTAATTTGCCATCCTCAGCAGAGAACATTGACAAGACATTGAATGTTTGATAGTGGCGTTCTAGGAACAGGTTTGTTCTCGGGGTGCTACGCTTGACATTATTTTTTCCTTTGTGGTT
>JARFOC010000089.1:0-17727 GCA_031763485.1 Osmoderma eremita
TGATTCCAGCAATAAACCATGCGCCGATAATGGCATTTTTACGGTTAATTGTTTTTGGCATTTTTGATGTTTCTTACCCTAAATATTGAACAACTAATACGTTTTTCGTAAAATTGGTGGAATACGAATGCCGATAACTTCTGGGGAGCCAAAGACCTTCTTATATTCAAGTCGCAGAGATACTAAACCCAAAATTATTAAATTATACCAGGGAATGAGTGTTGATTCTTAAATATTAGGGGTGTTTTGTTATACCGCTGTCGGTTTGTGTACTAAACGACCTCAGAATTAAGTTCTGGCCACACATAGACAGGACGAG
Source organism: Osmoderma eremita (assembly GCA_031763485.1). Lineage (NCBI taxonomy): Eukaryota > Metazoa > Arthropoda > Insecta > Coleoptera > Scarabaeidae > Osmoderma > Osmoderma eremita. Next base: position 320 of record JARFOC010000089.1, read on the forward strand.
CACGAGCCGTGTGCGACACGAGTTCCATACGGGGCCCGCATCGTACCCGTGTCGTGAGCGTCGAAGCCGCACTGTTACGAGCCACGTATGTATGTGTACGTACAACACCTGCGGTAAATTGCTTAGTTTGCTCGTGTTTTCATTTGTATTGATAGGTCTACATGAATGAATGAATAAAAAATTAACACTGACTGTAGGATATAATGAAAACATCGGTATCGAACTTTTTCTTGCTATTGTAAAAAGGAACATTGATCTTTTGTAAAAACTGTAAATTCCTCTGTGTATATGCATAAAGAATTCTATTAGAACGATTTTTGGCTTATTTTTATATTAACACGTGTGGATGATTCATCAGTTTACAGACGATCCATTTTTATCTACAACAGTTGTGTTAATATAACAACAACATATATGCTAACATAATACGCTTTCGCAACTACGTTGCACGACTTCAAAACTCGTACGACAAAATGTAAATGAAAATTGATCCGTTGTCGTTGACGACTCGTACGCGTCCCGCGCTCGTCTCGCACACGTAGCGTCCACGTGTGGCCAAACACATTTAAACTTGTGTGACTACTTCGGAATGGACGTCGTGTGAGAATCGTGTCGTGCGAGTCTCCTGTCGTGCTCGTCCCGTATATGTGTGGTCAGAGCTTTAACCAACAAGTCAAATGCTAATCTCTACACGGAATCGTTAAACGTTAAGTGTACCGGGCATCGTTGTATAAGAGCCCAGCATGCAATTGATGGATATAGTATAGGAGTACTTGAATCTAGATAATCGAACATTACGAACGCATATCTTGTGTCCATGTATGCACGTACATATATAAAGTAGTAAATGCTGAATACGTATGTACATACATAAATGCATATTGTATGCATTACAATAATGTGCGTAGCATGTGGTAACATTGCGACCGTTCAGTTCGAACAGATTTGGATATTTCCAACCGCGATCGTATATAGAGGAAATTGTGAAGGTGAAGTTATCTGATTTACTAAACATTTAAACGTAATTTTTGGACGATTGCACTGGCGTGAGTTTTGACGGAAGTCGTCGTCGAAGATCGGATCTAAAAGATGAACACCGCTTTGGAACCAGATTCTGTGTCCACTCCGGCAAATATCGATTCTTGTCATTGATATGATTTTAGGAGATCGACTAATAGCATTAGCTTTGCATATTTCCTGCGAACGTGTGTTTCACATCGTTCGTTACGGCTTGGATGTGTGAAAGCTTTCGGGCAAATAGATTTCAAAATGTTTGAAGCAGAATTGATAAAAATCATGATACTTTTGAAAAAATTTAAAAATCATCGACTTTTATAAAATCGATGTGTTTTTAAAGTGAAGACTACACAACATATTAAAAAACAAAAAATTAATAAAGGTGGTAGTTTGAGTGGCGGTAGCAACATTGATTTTGGTGCTGGTGGCCATAGCAATGCGGAAATTTTAAACTCCTTTGTTGTTAGAACAGGTCAGGACAAAAAAACAGGAATTAGACAAGCAGATCTGGGCCATTTTTGCAACCAATTGTAGTTTCAGGTAAATTGAACATAAAGAAGTTCGAAAAGCTATTAAAATGCTAAGGCCAGGATATATCCCACTTATCAGGTTCTTTTAAAATAAATATTTGAAACGGAGAAATCAAAATATTGTAAAATATTTTGATGTTCATAATGTGCCAATAATTTGTGTAGTATTCACAACAGAAGATGGAAACAGTTTCTTATTAGAAAGTATAGATACATTAGAGCATCCACATATATCTGATTATCTTACAAATATGGCCATTGATGTAATAAATAAGTGTAACACTGAGTATAATTGCAAGATAACTAGTTTGTCAAAGACAACGTTGCTAATATGAGGAGTATGAGAAAGAAAAACTTACAGATAGCCTGCACTTGAAATACACCATTATAACATATGAGTGTCCACGTGCTGAATTTGCTTTCCATAGGTTTGGACATTGAACAAGTAAAAGAACATGTAGTTTAAATATTTTTACAATACCCATTTATCTAATGCTTGGTACAAAGAGAGAAGAGGCGATAAACTACCTTAAAATGTGCGTTGGAATACATTTTCTGACTGTTTTGAAATTTAAAACAAATGTATGAAAAGATATGAACCAGTTGCAATGCTCTTTCAGTTCTTAGCTTTTGCTTGGTCCGTTAAGAAGTAAAAATTAATACCCATTGTCAACTTAAGTAAAAAAGTCAGCTTTAGAAATACTGTCCAATTATTCTGGTACAGGATTGTTACCATTGATTATTAAGTTGGAAGTTAAATCACACCAGTTCCACAAAACAATGTTATCGCAAGAAATATTGCACAACGTAAATGCAGTACAATATATACAACTATTGGATATCAGCGTTCCAATTGTGTGTGCAAATGCTTCTTCTGCGGATGTCGGAAGAACTTTTCCCTCATAAGGGTTTGTCCATACAGAGTTAAGAAATAGATTAAGTAATGAAAAAGCATCTAAATTAGGGTCCCTTTTTATAATTCCTCATAAGATTTAAAAAGAAATATTCTTTACCAGTGGTGGACAGTATCCGCTGTACTGGTTAGAGTTCGAAATTTTAATCTACTGGGAAATGCAGCCAGCGTAATCAAAACACAGCTTTATTGTTTTTTTGAAACCATTGTCAAATTTTGTTATTTTGTGTATAAAATTATATCAGATTTCGGTATTATAGACTAGAAAACCAGTTTTAAGAATACATATGCTTTTATACTAATTCTTTTACCTGGTTAGGATCCATAAAATGTATATTTTGAAGCCTGATAAGATGATTATTTTCTAGTATAACAAGAATAAGCAAGCGGATTCCCTGTTAGAATTTAGCGAAAATGTTCGTTCCTTCTATTGACTGTACCTGCCTCGTTAGCAACGGCTACAACCACCCAACGGTTCAGTTGTTTTGTTACAATTAAACCGACTTGCAACCTCCGGACAGGACATTAGAGCAACGTCGAGTAAGGTTTGATTTATCGGAGCTTGCTGTAATTGGCGTGTAGCTATATCTGAAAGTCTATATTTCATTGTCGTGGGGTTTCGTGTATACAATTGTTCCTTGAATAAAAATCGTTTTGGCGAGTTAGAATTGCATATTTAGATATCTATTTTTTGATTTTGCTCCGAGGGGTTTGTTTTATAATATATTTATGTATATATAACAATATATAAATGTATAAACTGTTCGCTTTCGACAAATATCGACAGTTTTAGGCAATTAAGGACAAATATATAGAAAAGCTATAGGACCGATATTTTTGAGCGGCGCCGTAGACGGAAAACAAAATAAAAAACGCTAGCTTGTTACCGATTGGATTTTGTCGTCCGTAGAATAACCGCTGACATTGTCGGTAATTTATCACCATCACTTTATAAAGCGTTTTCTTCCCGACAATTTATTAGTCGCCTATCTATTCAAATAAGATAGACAGACAGGTCGATAATTTTTTTTCTTCATCAAGTTTCCGCGTGTCTCGTTCTTGATTTATTGTTATTTAGTGTTAGGGAGCGTGGTCGAGGAGTTAAAATTAAAAATTTCGACATAACTAAGCGATGAAAATGGTATAGGGAAATCGTATCTATGTATGGTCACATAAAATTGGTTTAATTGAAACAAATATAGATCAAATTAAAATTTAATTAGTTTGTATACTCGTTACAAAGGAAAACAAAGTAGAAAGGGTTATTGCTTAATATTAAATTAGATTTACTTGGTTACATAAAAAATTTAAATTCTATGTTGTTAGCTATTTTGGTGGATGCGCTTACTCAACCAACCAACTAAACTCTCTTTTATTTATTAAGATAAACATCTAAAATGTATTATCGCCGGTAAAAGTGACAAGTAGATTCTAACCTACATCAAAATATCCTATACTTTATTCACCGAACAGATTGAGTACAAAAAATGCGTGCTGAATGCGTGATACGAAAACTAAGCTTTCTATTGGTTGGTAAGAACTCCGGAAAAGTCCATTGTAAACGATGTAAATTTAAAAAAAAAACGTATTAAAAGGTGCACTTTAAAATTCAAGAAGCGATTATTCGAATGATGCTATAGACTGTTTAAATAAGAGTAAAAATGGCATCATAAGTTCTAAGATTAAATTTCTATTTCTTGCTAAAAACAAATACATATAACAATTGCACTGCTAAATTAGGACAGAATAATAAATTAAATTAGTATAACAAAATGTATAATACATGGCTGTATTGCATGCCAAGGACGCGCAATGTTTATATATAATCAAACATAACCACAACATAACCCCTTTATTCCTCTGCAGCGTCCTGCATTTATTCATTTCAGTCTTGAGCTCGTCTTTTTCCTCTATATTCCATATTTGTGTCTTTTTTAAGACTCTATTAGCACATAAAATATAACGGGCAACGTAAAACAGTGTCAAGATACTTTGTATTTATAATAAATACACACTATACAGAATGTCGAGTGCGCTTTTTGGTATTGTTTCTTTTTGTAGTGTTGGAATTTTAAAGGTGGCTAATCCCATAATCTTTATTAATCATTTTTTCATAAGCATAAACACATCCATAATCAAAACATCTTCCAAATAAAATAAAACCTGTAATTTCTTCTTGTTACGGCATAAGTACTTTTTTTAATAACATATTAGACACCGTTTTACTAAGAAAAATTATATTCTTTTGAGCCGATCACACTTCAATATTTGAATTTTCCACCTACGCCATCTTAAGCATTATCATTTATTTTCTCCACCGTAAAATAAAAATCAGATTGCAATAGACAGCAAAAACAGAATGAAAGTTTACTTTCATTATGAAGGGGAATATGTTTCCGAAATAGGTTTACAAATAGTCGTGGCTGGATGGAAATAAGTATTTTTCTGCTTTCCAGTGTAAAACCAGCTTTGCACTGCACGAGCCATGATCATCACGTGGTCACTCCATCTGTTCGGTGAACAAAGTATAGGTATCGGTTATTTGGTTACATTCACTGGATGTAATTAGACTAACGCAGGAACCAACAATTTGAATGAGCGGAATTTTAAATTTTAATTAATTCAAAAGCAACATTAAATTTTGACTTTATTACGATAACAAATAACAATATACAATTTTGCTAAATACCTTAATCACCCAAATTGTATGTAAGTGTTAGTGTTCCATCCAGTTCTTAATTTTCTTTGCTAATTTGAATAAGAATTATTCAATTTTCCTGGGTAAATTTATCTACGAAATAAATTATTAGAATTTCGAATAACAAACCATACGCATAACACGAATACAACTGTTAATAACTCTGGTAGTTACGGAATATTTGTAAGAACGGAAGAGAGAACAAATGGCGAACTTACAAATCGATCAATCAGATCATGGGATATATTAGAGGCGCATTTTTACGAAATGGTCGCCTTAGTTTCTAATATTCCCGCAGAATTTAATATAGGTCACCCTATCACAATTAGTGTAAAGACAATTAAACAGTGGTTAGCAGAAGCAGAACCTATAGGAAGAATTGCTGCCAAAAAAATCACGTCTTTGAGACAGGTACTTTGCACAAGTTATACGGACGGGATGGTTCAGTAGCTTAGCAACCCCGGCCTCCAGACCTAAATTCTTCAAACTTCTTTATCTGGGGATAATAAAAAAAAAAAACGAGGTACACCATACCGAGAGGTACAAAATATCAATGACTTGCGTGAATGTACTACAACAGCTGTCAAATTCCACCCGCCCAAGCTTGATTGCAAGTCAATGGATAGAGATTAGATTAGTTTAGGATTGGGGTGGCTATATGGGCCTTTTATCACCGCGACCTTCTCAGGTCTATTCTGATTCCCCTTTATTCTAGAAGTCTCTCCATAATTTGGCCTTCTTAATTAGACCTATAATCTTTCAGAGCGGCTCCTTCTATTTTCCACAGCCCTTGGGTTCTTCGACCCGAGTATTTGAAACCTTATCCTGGCCAGCCCTTGCACAGTGGCACGGAACATGGATTGGGGTTTCCTCTCCTTCTTGGCAGAATCTGCGTCTAGCGTCCTTGGCGTCGATGGTGTACATATGTTGATTTAGTTTGCAATGACCGGCCAGTAGTTCTACTATCATCTCAACAGTCTTCCTGTCTTTATTAAGTAGGTCTTTTGTGAATTCAGGTCTTTGTTCCTTTATGAACTGTTCACCTGCCTTTGTCCTAGTGTCTTTTCCCATCATTTTTGGACTTATATATATACTTATATATCTACTCATAATGGACTTTGTACTTGCGATTTGGGTATGGCGCCGGAGGACGATCAATGGACAAAACTTTGAACAGCTTTTTGTAGAATGAAATAAATAGCATGTTATAATATATGTTACATTTCCTTTTAAGAAATCTACTTCTTTAAAACTGTATACGTGGTTAAAATGTTGTGAAACACCTACACATATTTCTCGATTTCCTGGAAAATGTTTGCATTTTATTTAGGGGTGCAGTAACGACCCACATAAGATATAAAAACAAATTACTGCAACTCCCCACGACACACAAAAACATCGTACAACTTCCCGAAAGCAAAGAAACTCATTCGCCGACTGGAGAACACACATTAAACAACAAGAAGAGGAACCGGGTAGGAATTATAACTCCGGCCATCATTCATTCCGCTTCCCCCTTCGGGGAAGCGAACGCCAGTAAGTTCCGGTTCGCTCCGGTAGATGGCGTCTTCCCGCTACAGCGTACATCCAGACAAGTATCAAGCGTTCTCGGAAATGATCCAAAGAGGTGCGGGTGGGAGGTAGGTGGAAAGACGTCTTCGAGCGGGGAATAAACGGCGAAGTTTGCCGGTAAGTAACTTTGGAGAGACAAAAGTAGTAATTCCGGTGCGCGGAAGAGGGTTCCGGGAGTAATAAAAACCCCGGATCGTACCGTCGTCGGCCAGAGTAGCGGAAGAGGGCTTAACGACAACCTTTATGGCGTTCAGTAAATCATGTCGCATCTACAAAGATAAAATGTGTTATATTCAATTATCCCTACTCGTGTATTTCGGTGCTTCTCTGCCGACGAAATTGTTTCCGGGGAGAAATTGACTGAATATCTATCGAGGTTGTGAGAGAAAGAGGGCGAGACGAAGCCAGGCAATATGTATTCTCTCGACTTCTATTTTACGTTTTAAGATTCAGACCTGAAAATCCACTTCGATCTTAAAAATGAAAATTTCGATATTTGTTGTTCTTCTGACAGTTATATTCAACCGCATGCTAAGCGGCTCATAATATGGACATTTGCTGAAATGATGTCAGCTTAATTTAAATTACTTCTTATTGATGTTGGGTCGGTAAGAAGGCTGCTCCCAACCATAGGCAAAGTTTTTGAACGATGGCTGCTGCAGAGAATTTACGCAGACAACGACCTCATTACACCAAACACTAAACAACATGTCTTTCATGCATTTAAAATCAATTTGTTGGGCGATTGGTTTAGATCGCCAAGTTTACAAAAGTATTTATTACATTCCCTAAGTGAATGGGCAGTATCACTACCAATAATTAAAATATTGGTGTCATCAGTATAGTTCACTAGCAAATGTTCGGATGGAGCTACAACATCACAAATTTCATTAATAAATGCATTGAAAAGTAAAGGCCCTAGTATGCTTCATTGGAGGCGTATAACTCCCCCCCCCCCCATCACATGACCACTCAAGCATCCAGCAAGTGCAGTAAATAGTAAATGAAGTATCAAAAAGTCTTTAAGAAAAGAAATACATTGTAACGTTGTATTTGTAGATACATATATCTCAATCCTTCGACATAGTCTGGCGGAAGCTTTTTCTACAAATTAAAGCATGGACTGTCCAGCAACTATTTTCTACTATATAAATTCTAGTTGTCGACTAGACACTTATCTGTAAAATTCAATGACCAGCAGTTCAACCTTAATCTCTCAAAAATGTTGCGTTCCGCAAGGTCGTGTTCTCGACTCGCTGCTTTTCTTACTCTATACAGCCGATATAACCGAAACCTCTACTATTGATTCTTTGGCCAACGATGCAGCGTTACTTTGCTGTAAACGAAGATCGTGTATGAGCTTTCCAAAATTTGCAACATCATCTGGATATACATAAGACTGGTATACAAGATGGCGAACAAAAGTAAATCAAAACAAAAATCAATTCAAACAACGTTTTCCATGCGTCGCAACATTTGCCCATTTGCAACACTGGATAACATACATACGTGCATCTAGAGCAACCGAAGCAAAATACCTTGACCAACGTCTTACTTGGAAGAAACATTCATACTAAAAGAAAACTTTATTAAAGTTCCAGCAATTGTACTGGCTTCCAGGTCGAAAGCCAAAACTCTACCTCGTCAACAAAATCCTCCTATACAAAACCATGCACAAATCTATTTAGGTTTATGAACTTCATCGATGGGGCTGTGCAAAACCAACCTCACTGAACATCATGAATTCAGTCTAAAGTGTTAAGATCGATAATGGATGCAACATTGTACGTAACAACCAGATAATTTGAAGATTGATTTCATCAGAGACCAAGCGGCTGCACCATACAACAAACGTATCATACATACATCACATTACCGAGCTGAGCTTGAGCAATGGCCCCGTTACAAAAAGAAAAAACCTGGCCGCGACATCTGCTTCAAAACTAAAATAATGTAGAATAAGGTGAAACATCATTGGATGTTTCCTCTACACGCGAAAAGCTTGTAATATATTTACTTAATACTCTGAAATGACGTAAATTGTAAATAAGATGAAATGTCTAAAGAGGCGCAATTCAAAAATCAAATGAAGATGCACCAAATGGTATCAGTACTTGGAAGTTGAATGGTTACTTGACAGAATAACACAAACATAAAGAGCTGCAAGACAGCTGAATGGTGTCTTACAGAATAGCAAAATTACTCGTACAATTTATACCAATTTAAATGTTAATCTCTTTTATCAAAAGTCTTCGATCTTGAAAACTATTATATCCTTCTCCATAGGCTTGAGCACTGTAGAATTAATGGATCACCTTTTGGTTTAGATCTTATCTAAGTACCGTTCTTATTAATAACACTGGTTAACAAGATTTTTGTCTCAAGCACAAAAATTTCTGATATACCCGTATCCTCTTGCAATAGTAATCCTATGATTTCCTTTCATCATTACCATTAATTTATTCCTTCAATTCACGCACTTCTGTTGGCCTGCGTTAAATCACTATCGATTTAAAAGAATATACATTATCGTTTGAATTTCTATTCGTATTCTTACTGCCGAGAGTTACAGCAAGTTGTTGCACCAACAAACATAAAAATTTAATCCAAATGCAAAGTTTAACATTCTTCAAATACTTGAACTAAGAATACGTTGAGTATATACAAGCGGAAAAAGTTGTTGAACTAAACAATTTTTGTTTGTATGAAACAATTCTTTTCTCAGTGTAATAGAGCAAATATGATTACGCACGTAAAGTTGTAAATACTTTTAAAACTATTAAAAATTGTTAATAAAAAAAATTATGAACTGCCCAAATAAGTGCAAATCAAACTCACCATTCCATTGTCTATACCCCCGTATGGAGGCTGGAACCCCGGTTTTTCTGAAACAACATAAAGATATGTAAATTATACAATTCAAGATGTACTGTAATAATTTTTTTCTTAAATTCTGATTTTTGCTGCGCCACTAAAACCAATTATTAATTATGAAAAAAATTATGAAAATAACGTTCTTATTACACAATCCTAATTGTTTTTTGTCAGTATGCAGCCTCGAAGAAAGCTAGTTTCCGCTGGACGTTAAAAGAAATATTCACACCTGCTGATGAACATATAAAATTGTCCGTATTTAGTGAAAGTCCACTAATTAGATTTATTGACGGAATATCTATAAAAGGCTATTTTAAGTTATTTTTTAAGATTACGAACAGGCACGCGTTTCAACTATAAAGCTATCTACTCGAAAACTAGAAATGTCTGGTATCCAGTAAGGAAATTAGACAATTTCCAGTTATTTTTTCCTTTTATTTGGGGAATTTCTTTTGATAATCCCCGACAGGTGAAAAATAAAATCAACATGTTGTCGACTATCATAAAGTACACCCACAAAGTATAGAGACACCTACATAGGTTGTTTCCAACGTTTTCGGAATTGTAATCATGATGAATAATAGGGGCAAATAACTAACGCATTCAGGCACAGATATGCCTGGATCGGTTTAACAAGAGACGACGTTACTTGATGCCAATATGTGTACTTTAACCGCTTAGCGAATATCGGTACGCCAACATCAATGATAAGAATCATTATTTTTTCGAAAATCTCAAAAAACACCGAAATCTATAAATAGTCATTGAAACCAATCTTTGGGGCACTTGACGGAATTCAATAGAAACGTGCCGTTTGTCCCATAACAGTTGAAGAGCAGAATTAAAAAATTTCTAAGGGAAAACAGAACAGATATATATGAAAAGAGATGCACAAGCTAAAACCTTTTTACTTCTTAGCTTATTTGCTTGATCCTATTAGTAGAATGTTAAATCACATCCGTTCCATGAAACAATGTTTTCGCAAGAGATACACTGATCAAGATGGTCTATACATATAACGTTTTCGAGTTTCCGTGAAATGTTGGTTAATTGTGTTTGAAACTTGAGATCGGCAACCAGAGGCATACATAAAAATGTAAACAACAATTAGGTATTTGGTAATTTTATTGAAAATGTAATTTTACAACAATATGATTCATGAGTAAAGCTTCTTTCCAACTTTCAAGGAAACCTTTTGGGTTCTTGCCTTAATACGGTGTACCACCTCTAGAATTAATAACAGTCTGACATCTTCTGGGCATGTTTAAAATGAATCGATCGATCTTGTGGTAACAAATTCCATTGATCTCTTAAGAGATTTTTAAATTCAGGATGGGTTTGAATATTCGTAGTAAACGGTGTTACCCTTTTTTAGAGCATATCCCACACATGCTCTATGGAGTTACGATCTGGTGATTGAGGGGACCATGGAAGGACATGAATCTGTTCTTCAGTTAGCCAGTTTGTCACTGCCCCAGCGGTATGTGGACGTGCATTGTCGTGCATATATTGTAAATCTGGTCAGGCCATCTGTGCAAATGGTTGGACAATAGGTTGTAGTACTTGCCCAATGTATCGATGCTGAGTTATTGTTCCATTTACGCAACCGAGCTCTGTTATATGGTGAAGAATTATTCCGGCCCAAACCATTACAGGGCCTCTAAAACTATCGACCTCCTGAAAGTGTCTGATTCTCGCTGCTTCTCTCGGTGCACGCCAAACCCTTGCTCTTTTGCTATCTAGCCGAAACCCAAACCTAGACTCGTCCGTAAACAGAACATTACCCCATTCTGCTTCTCCCCATTGCACATGTTCTTGTGCCCATCTTAAACGAAATCCGCGATTGCCCCTACGTAATGCAGGAACTGCAATTGGACGACGACACGCAGACTGCTTCCTGTAGACGGTTCCTGACAGTTTGGTGTGAAACTGTTACTCCGTCTAGATTCTGGAGATGGGAAACGAGCTCCCGCGCAGTAATTTCTATATGACGTCAAGCCTGCATGATGTTCCGATCCTGGGCGAGTATTGTGATGGGTGTAGGACCTGTGTGTTTTTTGGCCACATCATCTGCTTCCCGGTAACGTGTCCATAGTTTACAATTGACGCTCTTTGCGGTGACCAATTCAGTTGCAACTTGATTTTATGTACAACCAGCCTGTAACATTCCTATAGCTCGTAGCATTTCATTCCTATTCAAATGTCGACGCTCCATATTCGTAAACAAACGCGTTACTATTGCACCCGCTGTGACATGTGTCAAACGTGAACACCAACACCGCATCAATTTACGTAACATTTAACAAGTGAATAAATTCAACATATATAATGATAATTGTATCTGGCCTGAAACCAGGCGATTTTTATAATAGCCAATTTAATCACATAATACGTTGAACGTTTATTTGGTGGATACTGCCCCGACAATCTCTTAAAATACGACCATTTTGAGCAGTGTATTACAAAATGACAATAGACTGGTGGATAACCGAGCTAGTGGCGTAGTCGGTTAACGGCTCGCTCACTACGCTCGGGGTCATGGGTTCGAGCCCCGTGTACCGCCCTCAGAGTTAGGTTTTCCGTGGTTTTCCTAACTCCTTCGGCAAATGCTGAGGGCCTAGATCTTAAGTCGCTCCACGGACGCAGGCGCAATAATAATGACTCATGGCCGCCATCGACCCCCTGTAATTGGCTCACGCTGTTGGGGAGAGGCATGAATTATTATTATTATATTATTATTATATTATATCCCAGAAGAATGTTCCAGAAAATAATCAAGTATTCGACAACATAGTTCCAATTTTGGAAATGCGGATGTCGAAATTTTGTTTCCTCCTATGGACTTGTTCACTCAGAGTTAGGAAATAGGTTGGATAATGAAAAAGTTCCTAAATTAGTGTTTCTTCTTAATTGTAATAATACCCAATGACCAGAGATATCCGGGTAAGATTCTGCAACCCATTGCTCATCAGTATACAGCAGCAGTGGGACAACAATTCATTTTTATGAGCGATGTTCGCCCCCATCGAGCAAACTTCGTGAAAAACTGGTTTCCTGTAGTTGGCGTAGAGAGAATGGAGTGGTCAGCCAATGGTAATCAAATGGAACGCGTTTGAGATGCATTGGAAAGACATGTTGCTGTACGCAATATGCTACCAAGAACACTTCAGGAATTACAAATTACTGCCAGGGAGCAATGGGATGTGATTTCCCAAGAATTGTTTTAGGTGTTTGTGTCGAGACCAAAAACTATTTCTTATTTTATCTCTTAATTATTTTTACAATACAATTCCCAAAACTTCGGAAACATCCCATTTATATTGGAAGGGGCGTCGTAATCTAAATTAGGAAAGCTTAGAAAGTCTAAAGAAAATAAAGCCAATAATACGGCGACAAACAACAACACATTAATGACGTACGTAGACGTTAAATGACAAGAATATTCGATAGCAATTACTGCCAGTAGTTACTTGCTTTTCGTCTGTCGTCTCGTCTTGAATTGGAAGCTCGGACTGATAGGGGGAGGAGGGGTGAGTTGTCGTTCGTTCCGCCGGCAAGCTTTCGTTATTAAAATTGATCAATACATGTCGGCCGTGATTCTAAAAAAGCAACATCGGAAATCGTATAAAAGAAACACGAGAAAACGGCGTGTCCACCACGTCACAGGATTGATGTCAGCAGAAATGGTGCGGACGTGGTGTATAAATCGGTGTTGCGCTGCGTTCGAATCGTAAAGCAGGGGACGAAATAAATAAAAATTTCTCTCGTAATGATGATGACACGTGGAGTTGAGGGAAAGATTACGTCAAGTGTAGACGGTAGATAGTATGTAGTAAATAATTATTTCATAGATTTAATTTAGTGTGACCATTTGTAGAAGGATGATGCAAGAGTTCCTTCATTTGCATTTTAAAAGGAAACATTTCTTTATTTTATTGAAGATAATAAAAACATCTATAGTTGGAAATACATGTGTGTGAATATGTGATTTATTTATTGAATAAAGTTGATGTCCTAAAGTAAACGTATTTAATTTATTAGTGCTGACTGCGCAATGGTGTACGTGTGATTTGCGAATAATTCCCCACACAAACAATTTTATCCGTTACGGAATTGAAAGATTATTTAATAAAATATGAATAATTTATATAATTTTATACAGAGTTCCTCCGAAAACCACCGAAAAACTGTTAGTGATGGTATAGGGTTAATGAAGACCTTTTTATAGTACTATTTCCACCAAAAAATTCTTAATTTAGAGTTTAATGGTGAAAGCCTACGAAAATAGGTCACATTGAGCTAATAGATACTACAATCCATTAAAATTTCTTCAATACGCGTGGAAAATAAGTGAGATATGCAACCTTATTAACACATGTGCAGTCTTATTAAACGGCTTAAGGGAACGACTAATGCCATTTAATTCCAAAGTAAGACCCTTTCAGAAGAAACAGAAAAATCGTGATTTTATCATTTTCCACCATTCCTAAAAAATTGTCCGTAACTTTCAGAATGACTGTATATTCAATTTGCTATAGAGTTTTGGGTAGATAGAATCTAATTTATAATACCCACCTTTGCAAAGGATTTATTCAATGTTTGGCTTTTTTTCAGAAATTACTGACACTTCTGTCATCATACATAGGTCATTGATCATGTTATCATGTATATCACGGCTTCCATTCAAAGCTCCATTTTTTGCGTCCTTTGATATTTAGCATTTGTATAGACGATCTTACAAGTTACTTTGCTATGTTTGCGATGTGCTGGCAAGATTTTTGCAGGCCGTTTGAATTGTTTAGGCTGTCACATTAAAAATTATTTTTTAGTAGTGCACCAACAATAAAATATCCCTGAAAACTAACAAGTGTTATACGGTTGCGTACGGTGGTGTGCGAAATAATCTATTTTGACTGTTTTTGTTTTGTTCATAATTTTTTTATTTGTACATAATAAAAGTAAGTAATAATAGTGGTGTAAATGCAAATTTTTCGCATTTCCGAAACCGTCCATTTGCGGACTCCTATTCATTAAGATTTCTTTGCATACTTTGGGCCAAATATTTCCTCAACAACACGCGACAAGGGCAAGTTGATATGCTGTGTACAGAGTAGTAAGGCGTTTGATTGCATTCATCATCGCATGCTCCAAAACTTGATTTTACTGGCATATGTCTTTCATTCCGTCAATTATTCGGATCTTATCCGCCCCAAAGAAAATGTTACGTTTTTTATAATGGATTTTCGTAATTGTTCGTTATAACATCAGGAGTGCCGCAAGGATCGAATCTCGGTCCGTTATTATTTAATATTTACGTTAATGCATCATTTTTTTCCAAATTTTTGGAATATGCCGATGATTTGAAGATATATACGATTATTAAGTCCATTGATGATTGCATTCACCTGGAAAGCGATTTATTAGTTGTTGATCATTGGTGTAAGCTCAACAGAATCCCTTTGACAAGTGCGCTGTGACTTGCTATCCCCAAATGCACCAGTTCTCTGGAGTATAATCATTGGATTGGGGCTGAGCCTGTGCCAAGAGCAAAATAAAAGATTTGGGTATCCTGTTTGACTTACAACTTCTTTTTGCGGAACATATATCTTGCTTGTTTGCATTCAGAGGTCTTGGTTTTCTCGTTCGATCTTGCAAGAATTTTCATGATTCGCATGCCATGAAGTTGCTGTACTACACATTTGTGAGAACTCATATAGAATGTGGTTTGCTGATATGGTACCCCTACTATACTAACCAAAACTTGGTTGTCGAAAAAATACAGAAATGCTTCTTAAAGTTCTTAACGTATAAGATTAATGACATCTATAAGCAAAGTGGCACCGACTACAACGAACTACATCAAGCCCAACGTAAGAATCAACACAATGCAAAATTTCTATTCAATTTACTTTTTATAACAATATTGACAGTGCTTCTCTTAAACACAACAATACGACTACCTGCTGCCAGAACCAATATCACGTTAAGTGTCCAATTTATCATATCACTAAAAAACTTTAATAACTTATTCAGTGCAGTACAGTAAAGTTACTTCTGTTTTTTTTGTGTTTTCATACACTTCGTTGTCATTTGTTTGTTTAATGTTTAGGGTATTATTACTATTATTATTGTCTTATCTTGTACACAACCTCTACTGAATTTGTATTATTATTGTTGCATTAATTTTAGTGCTAATTTTCTAAATTGTCCTGTTAATGGTTTGATTACTGCTGGACAAATTAAAGTAATATTACTATAAGTTTGTGACACTTTTTTTCTAACACTGTATTTATGCTGTGTGTAGTGTTTTTAAGTTTTGTTAAGTGTGAGTGACACGCCTCAATTTATACGAGAAATGGTAAGTAGGTCTTTATGTAAGGCAGATTTTCATTTTCAAATGAACGTTTCATTCGCACTTATTGTACGAATTGAATAATATAAATATTAACACACCGCAATGGAAAAATATTGTAATTCGTACATTCTTGTCCCAAAAAATCAATGGAATTTAGGTAAAACAAAAGATTCATTGTAAGAGTATAGACTAGAGTTAATTACATTAATTCGCGCTTAATATAAACGAAATGGAAGACGATAAAACACAATGAAACAAAGACGAAAATCATCAGTAAAGCACATATGTAATAGATATTTTACAGCTCACGAAGAAAAGTAGGAGAAACCTTACGTAAAACTCGACTTATGGGTCACATCTACACTTAATTACCTTCGAGATTTCGACCCTACACCGTTTACAGTTACAGTTCGTTCTCCTCTCTCGGTGAGGCTTCGAAATACGCACGCGGCCAACAATACGAACTAAGCAGCGACCGCCCAGGGCGGCTATAGAATCAGATACCGAAGGAGATGACCGTCTCTCGGTTCTCCGCGCTTAAACCGCATCGTACGGGAGACGCACAACATCTGCCTCATCTAACCAACCCAGTCTAAGCTTTGGCAATTATATGCCTTCCTCGCCTCATGTTAAATTTTCCCATTTTTTCAACGTGTTATTTTTTTTCTGTGTTTGGTTGTAGTTTCTTCGCCTCTCCGCTATCGTGAATAACACCGAGAGGAGAAGTCTGAGGTATTCACGTGTCGTGTATGTTGACGAACAAAAGAGAAACGGAGAGCGAGAGAGAAAAGCACGGACCAACACTCGGTAGTTAAAGTAGTAAGAATCGTATTATCATTGGGATGGGTGAAGTTGTTTTTGTTAGTTCGTTGACTCACTAACCTCATGCCAGTGTACTTGCTTGTACGGGTTGTATAATAATTATGTACTTAGCACGAAGCATTCAGTTTGGATATTAACTTAACATATACCATAAAAATGCAGAAATAGGAAAGGAAAACTCCAAATTTTCAATAAATTTGGTCAAATTTATAAGATTTAATATGCATACATATATTTAGCATATATTTTACAGCAAAAAGCACTTGTTTCAACATCCTATTTGAATCATTTGAATGAAAATAATAAGTCTTTGAATATCATATTTACGATACTACTAATATACACGTTGATTCAAATCTCGTAGACGTCACTGGTTCTCTGTTAATATACATCGTACGATTAGCGAAGTTGGTTATGTTTTGTAAAAATTAACAGTTGAACAGCCCATTTCCCAGAAAATTTGAAATTCAATATATTTTTTAAACAGAACCAGGCCATATATTCTTTAATATTCAAAAATAATAATTCCTTGCATTTAAGAAATTACAAAGTTTAACATCACCATAGCAATATAATTATAGTTTTAACATATGGTGTAATATTTCTAACATTATAAAAAAAAAATAT
>JARFOC010000089.1:26178-40068 GCA_031763485.1 Osmoderma eremita
TATTGTATCTTATTTGTAATATTTATTATTTATTTTACTATTTACTTATTTATTTTTTAATTAAAATATAATATATCCTAATGATATCGCGGGCCGAATTCACAGGCTTTGTGGGCCGCATTTGGCCTGCGGGCCGCACTTTGGGAACCCCTGCACTACAGGATGGCTGTTTATTTATTCTTATAATATATCGGTATATGAATTCGTAATTTAGAAATTACTACTTAGACGTAATATTACAGGTATTGCAGGAAATTTTTGATATTTTGTTACACCTATTTTTTGTCCACCACTATTATGCCAAAAAGTCTCTGTTATAGGCAGAAAATGCTTCATCCCTGAACAGTATCAAATGAATTACGGATGTGTAAACCGTTTAACATCTACTAGCCGGCAAATTTTAATAAACCACCCACGAGGAGACATTACACATTTGCCCGTTTTTAATCTGTAGAATCCTTGGATTCCGGATAATCCGTCAACGTACGAGCTGATTCCATTTCCCCCCCAGTTAACACTCTTGCGACGCCAAAGTCCTCGCATTTCTCCACTACTATCTCCTCGCGAAATTACACGAATAATTCAACGGCAACTCACCGACTAACCGAGTTAAACGTTAATTACGCGATACAAACCCCCTCCCCCGCCCGCGCTTCAGCCCTCGCCTATTCGATAATTCAATTACAGAAATAATTTCGTAGATTACAGTTTTATCAATGGCTCGGCGCGCGTTCTATGTAGGTACGTAGTACCACGCCAGCAGTTATTGCATTATAAATAGCAGAAATTCCCTCTCTCTGTCTTTGCCAAGTTGGTCCTTTGGCCTTTTCTCTCTTCTTGACTTTGTTTCGCTCCCAGAACGCTATTACGCTTTGTAACTTCGGGGCGCAGCGATTTCGAATATTTCCAGGAGCGAGTCTTCCGATGAAACTTTAATGCGTCTTGGATGAGCTATTAGAACGTTGCTGAGGATAAGTTGAGAATTTTTTTGACCGGAGTGAGATTATTGGGCAAAGATCTAAATGGTTATTTTAGAAAAAGCAAATTTTCTGTAAAAAAAATTACTTACACATGAAATAAATGGTCAGAAATAAATTATAATAGAGGATACTTTTTTTTTTGTCGATAAAAAGTACTTAATATCGACCTATTACGTCTATATATTGCCAAAATATTTGCAGCATATACAGTGGTGGACAAAATAATAGGTACAAAGTAAGCGGTAATTAGTATTGAATGTCTAATACCGTTACTGATCGTTTGCTGCTTAGGACACCTGTTGATAGATTACCACAACTAATTTTGAAAACGTACTGTTGGTAATGCGGATACCATTTGAACCTACTTTTCCCAATTCCCCGACATTACTGCAGTTGTGAGTCAGTGGGCGCAGTCATAAAAATAGGTACATGCAGGAAATTAGTTAAAATAAATGTTGTAAAAAAAGTTTACCCAAAAATACCAAAGGTAAGCAATTTATTACTAAAGTGCGTATAAATATTGTGATAATTAGCCATTGTACTTAAATAGAATTGGCCGAAATAAACATTGTTCGGGAGTAGAACGAACCATCATTAGAAGAATGCGCACGGAAGGAGAAACGATTAGGGAAATTGCGAAAGTATTAAACCGATCTGCAAATATGATCACCAATGCCCTTAAACCGCCTAGGCATTAACCTAAACAGCGATCACTGGTTGTAACTTGTTTGACTCATAAGTATTATTAGTATAATTCAATGCTAGCACAACTAAAATTTTCATTCCATTCCATATAAAAACAAACTTCACCAATACGTAACTCACATTCCACTTTTCCCTTACAGTTACCTTTTACTCGCGTAATAGTCATCCGGTTTTACAGTTTCATTTTTGTCTACGTACATATATAATCGTTCCCGGGTAGTTTCTGTAGTAGAATGCGTGATAGCCATTAATTCAGCTTCGATTTTCATAAATCAAGCCGTCACAAACTCCTATATTTCATTTTAATATGCGGCCCATTATTTTGCAATTGTGATCGGAAATTACTGCTTTACCGACTTGCTTTGTTCGATTGCTTTTCTCTTTATTTCTTTCCTGATGAGCGTTCCGTATTAATAATGCAATAATCACGTGCCAATGAAAGAAGTAGGGAGGGAGTTGTAATCGGTAAAAGTGAAAACAATATTATGCTTAACTAAACACAATAATATTGATGAAATATTAAGGGAAAGAATAGGGCGTACGATATGATTTATTTAAAGTAATCTTTTGAACAAAGTTCTCAAACTATGACTCGTCACTCATGACTCGACGACACACACTGCTGTGTTTCTCCCCAGGTTTAAAAAAATAGATATTTACACAGTTCAAGAGAAAAAAGAAATCGGGCACATTTTCTACGTAGTATTGTAGAATTCGTACAAAATTATTCACAACTCGCGAACGTCTGTTAATTCTACCAGCAATGTTTCCATTAGAGTAACCTTCTTCGAGCACTGCTTTAATTCTCCCTATTTCTTCCGCACTCAACCTTCTAACGCGTCCCATCCCATTTCAATGATTTGCAAAATTAATGTAAAAGAACTATTTATTACTGTTTTTAATGCAACTCCCTTAAAAACAATGTTTTTATTGGTGAAACTAATTCGTTGTCGCGGTTTAGTCACTTGTAACAGTAAAACTTGTTGCACTGCGTCAAAATTGCCAAATCCTTCATATGCACTTGTTATCTAAGCCTTCTTTGTTATATAAAAATACTATGCTGGCCTTTATACCTAAAATAATTGTGCAGATATGGCGTAAATTGTATCTTTTTTTGTGAGGCTAATCAGCTGACACGGAGTGTATATCAGCCTTGCCCTTCTAGATTCTTATTTTTCTGATATTATTATGCAACCGGAAATTCTGTTACTTTTATCTATTTGTATCTTTTATCTATCTTTTGTATCAACATCCCTAAAATTTTATTGAAAAATA
Source organism: Osmoderma eremita (assembly GCA_031763485.1). Lineage (NCBI taxonomy): Eukaryota > Metazoa > Arthropoda > Insecta > Coleoptera > Scarabaeidae > Osmoderma > Osmoderma eremita. The sequence goes on from JARFOC010000089.1 coordinate 29,139, forward strand.
TTCCTTCAAATAAATGCAATATACGAATTCTATACATCCATGGGTCTAGTCGCACGTGCACTATTGGGACGCACATGGGATCTGCTAGTATTTCAAATATTCTTTAGTATCTTATTTACACGCACAGTTTTTACGCTATATTCAAATCGGACACGATTAGTACGACCTATGACGCAACACTACGATTTACATATGTCTCTCCCTATATGGTACCTTACTCAGGCGACCATAATGCTGGAACACCGCTGGCTAGTTTAGAGATTTTATCTGGAAACAAAAAAGCACTACATTATGTTCGTGTGGAAATGAATTTGTTTGTATACGGTATAAGATTGCGTAATTGATTCGATAGGTGAGGTACGCAAACACATGTTGCGCTTATGGATTGCGTGTATTGTGTGAGTACGTAATAGTTAATACATATGTACGTTCATTATCAGTTCTCTCTTAATGTAAAGGGTATCGTGTAATTCTAATGACGAGTTTTTCAATTAGCCGCTCGATACACAAATTAGAAAATATTTTTCATCACATTACAAACGTTTCATAATATAAATTGACAACTTGAATCATAATTACATAAGCAAATAAATTCAAATTACAAGAGATTAAAATTAGAATGAAACAATTATTCTTAGGCTGTTACACAAATAAAATTTAGCTTAAATTGTAGTTGTACAATAGCGCATATGCAACAAGGAAATGTACTATTAATGTAAATAGAATTGATAGTAACAAAAAGTTAATATCTTAATAGCTATTAGGCGACATCCACTAAGAACAAAACGTTTGGATATTTAATCATCTTCTGAGTTTTTGGCAGTCGATTTTTTTGCTTTAGCTGCTTACCTCAGCATTATCGATAGTTTTATCGACTTTTTGAAAGAACATTGTTATTGCAAGTTGTCGTTTTTGTCTTTTCATTTCAATAAAGAGATCTTGCAACAGTTGCAAGACTTCTACTATAGTGCGAGTAATTTTTATGCTGTGTTACATTATAGGGTCATAATATGTTACCTGTTCTTTTAATGTTTGGGCCGTTGGAAATATTTATTTATTTATTTAGTACACACGGACACATAAATGTATATAATACATTTAGAAAAACTCAACCAGACAAAACCAAAATAATTCTATTTGTGCAAATTCAATCTATTAATAAATATATATTACAAACATATACGTGTAAGTATATATAAATAAAATTTCAATTCAACGTTGTATAATCTGTGGATATAAAAAATAAAACTAATTCATATTGCAAAATTTTATAACGCACAAGTATTCGTACTAAGATCTGTAAACTCAATACTTAGTAGGGCCACCTTTTGCTGCTATGATTGCTTCCAAACGTCTAGATATACGTGCCACCAATTTTTGTGTTATTGTGGTGTCAATATTTTGCCATACATTTATGATAGCTTCTCTTAAGGTCTTCTTATTTGTTATTTCCTAGTTCTTCAATTACCTTTTAATTTCCGACAATAAATGTTCAATCACGTTGATGTCCGAGCTCTGTGAGGGTGTAATTAAGTGGTGTGGAGTATTGTATAACATCCATTGCCTCACCACATAAGCGGTGTGCTTCGTGTCATTGTCTAGTTGGAACCAGTAATTATTATTTAGACCTAATTTGGCAGAAATTGACGGCAAACTACGTTTTAGTAAGTCGAGGTATTTAAATTTTTCCATAACGGCATCAATAAATACCAGATTTCCTATCCCATTCGTACTCGGGCACCTCCATACCATTGCTGAGCCACCACCACGTTTAATCGTTGGACACGAATGTTTAGGTTGTAACTGGGTATTTGCTTTACATCACACTATACGTCTACCATCCGATTGAAAAATGTTAAATTTACTTTCGTCACTAACTAACTCGTTTCCAAAAGGTATTATCGTTAGAAACATGCTTTGAAGCAAATTGTAATATTTTTAAGCGATTTACTTTACTTGTGAAGGGATTCTTTCTGGCTGCCCTACAATTTAGGCCCTGCCTTTTTAAAGCGCCTCGACAAGTATCTGCACTTGCGTGTTTATTGAAATGATTTCGTACATAAGCCACCAATTTCACTGCACTTGTAACTGGACCTTTTTACAACTTCGCGCACTATAGACTCCTCTTCGCGAGCGGTTAATAATTTTGGACGGCCTGTACGAGGCATACGGGTATGGACCTGGTGTATTTTATAATTCTTGATAATATATTGTATTGTACTTTTACTTCTACTTAACAAAATACCTATTTCCTTATATGTTTTACCTTCTAGATGTAATCTTACTGCCATTTCTCTTTCACTATTTGTTGTTTCTGTTTTTTTGCGTCCCATTGTGACAAGCAAGTTATCCTAACTTCACGTATGTACTATCCACTCGTCTAAACGATAACTGAATGACTGCGATTATTTCAATCTTCTAGGTTTCCCCGTTGTTGTACATGGCAAGGCAAACGGCAGTAGTAGTACGAATACTTGTGCGTCGTATAATTTTTCAGTATGAATTAATGTTATTTTTTATATCTACAGATTGTACAATATTGAGTTGAAATTTTATTTATATAATACACGTATATGTTTGTAATGTATATTTATTAAAATAAATTGAGTTAATAGAATTATTTTGGTTTTTCTTCAAATTATGAGAAAGTGCGAATACTTTTGCGAGTAACTATATATCTTTATCTCCAGTTTGTTGGTACTCATACTGGTTATACCCATGCTAGAAGCAGGTACATATACATGTAGATGATTCCTTATTCTAATATTATAGTTGCGAATGCGTCTATTGATTGTCATGTTGTGCTTATTTTTATGAATGTTGCAAACTCCAGTATATACATATACATGCGCGAGGTAGTGTGGCAGTATCTTGAAACGCTCAAAGGAAGGCCGATAGGACACCGCAAATGCTTCTAACTGTTGTTTTTTATGCAATGAAAACCTTTTCCACTACTGCTGATACACCCCAAAGAAGGATACCGTACTGCATAGTATAGGGATAGCAAACATGGTACGGTTGTTTGTAATCGTAGACACTTTTATAGTGTATACTATGTAATTTCTTGGCTAAGTTGTTACATCTCCCTAGAGTAAAGTTAATTCTAGCGGTATATCCAAAAGTTTGATAGAATCAGATGATACTAAGTTGTGACTATTTAATTCCTTCAACTTAAATGGAGACACATACCTTTGACGGTTATGAAAGATCGTATATTTGGTTTTTTTAAGCTTAAGGATAATTTATTTTCAGAAAACCACATGCCCAAAATTTGCAGTAAATCATTCGCTATAATCCCAATCTGTTCCCCACGTGTCTCTGGAGTGACTAGGACCGAAATATCATCGCCGTAAATTGATAAATGTACTTGCGATAAGAATAAAGTAATGTCATTAATATAGAGAGAAAACAATACATGTGCAAGAACCGACCGTGGAAGAACCTGGAAAATCCCACATTGAATAGGCAACCAGTACGGCTTCGCCAAATGAATTTTACCATTTGGTTAGTTTTAGTAATTGCCGTTCTTTCCTTTATGTATGATGCAAACTAATTCGTAGCATTGCGTCCTAATTCCATATATGTCCAGTTTGCTTAAAAGTTTAATAGGTTGTTGTTGTTTGTATCCTAATGCAGACTCGACACTGAGGCTTTGAGGCCTATTGAGGCCTAACATTAGGTTTGTGTAAGTGTGCATTGTGTGTGTTTGAGTGTGTGAAATGTATGACTTGTTACTGCCTCTCCTCACCGTAAGAGAGCAGCAGTGTTGATTAAGACTCCTCGGCACTGAAGGAATAGGTTACGGTGCCTTGAGATAGTAGAACTAAATCAAAAAATTCCCTTACCACCTTGAAGAGAGAAAAATTGTAAATACGTAATTCAGCAAGTAAGTTGTCATCCTCAGTAGAACATAGAAAAGAAAACTATTGTTAGACTTAGTATTTCTGGTTAAGGTAAAATCTTAGAAGATATGATCTTCAGCTATCTGTTGAGTTGACGAATTCATTTTAACATACTGAATTATTTTGATTAAATTGCATGTAGCAGATCCGAGAAATTGAAAATTTCACCCCGACATTAATAGCACCGAACTTTTTCTTCCGGCTTCGTATCTAAAAGAAAATAAATACACCCAGATTAATATTTTTCGTTGTAAACAACAAATGCCCATTAGCATATCCCATTGATTCGCTTGCAAAAGAAACTAAAGATAATCTAGACATTATAATATATGCATAAGAGCATAATATATGTCAAACGGCTCATAAAGATGTGCATAATTAAAATGGGAAGGTCGTTTTTTTGTCCTATTTGATCACCGCATTTCCCTGGGTGCCCCAACAATCGATTTTATATACATATAACTTTAGATTAACCGATAGAAAACTGTATATTTTCTAATATCACTCGCTTCTGTGTAGCACTTTCTTTGGTTTGCAGCCTCCTTTTGATTTGATACCACATCATCTCGTGTTCTCTTGTCTGTTTAGCAACGTGTTAATCCCTTCATATACAGATCGGTCACATTTTCATGGGGATATTAATCTGGGAAAGTATAAGGAATTGTGACCTCGTTATGCGACAGGTGTTATTAACATGTGGCAAGGAGTCTATTTGACGAACGGTGAAGAACCATACGTAGGTCACTAGGAAACGTTTTTTTTTTGTGGTACATTAAAATGAATAAATAATTAATGATCTAATGAGAGACATACTTTCATTGGTGAATAAAGAAGTGAATTGCCGCAATTGAGTCACAAGTTACACAGTTAGTGTCGCCTTTTTTGGAAACAAATTTTCACCCATTAGTTTTGATTTGATTAATTTGGTTTGATTTGGACCCCAATGCAGCGAAAGGTCTTTCACATCCCTTAACACTGCGACCTCGAGGCCTATTGTATTACTCTGCATTCGGTTATTTCCTGATTATCCGAACAGATCTACCCCCCTGACAAGGTTTAGTAGTGTGTGCATCAAATACTTTTCCGGTATGCCCCACAGTCTGTCTACTGCGCTGGTTAAGGGGTTTATCCGGTGGCTTAATGCATAGCATTCAAAAATAATGTGGGAGGCTGTTTCCTCCTCTTCATTCCATAATCTAGACAGAGGTTCCTCTCTATGGACTCTCAATCTGTGTAGGTGTTTCCTTAGGTTGCCGTGTCCAGTAAGCAGACACGTCATCACCCTAATCTGCGTTGTGCTAAGAGACCGTATGTCAGCTGCCAAACATGGTTTCCTCATCACATGTTTGCTGTGTTTCTGTCCTGCTGCATGGTGCCGGTGTTTCTGGTGTTCTTCAGTCACCCACTCAGTTCCCGCACCACGCGCAGCAGCTTTTGTAATCCCTTCCTTGCTAGCTGGTCCGCCTGGTCATTGCCTGCAGTTCCCCCGTGCTCCGGCACCCAACCCATTAATTTCCATTAGTTTAGTCGTATGAGAAAATATACCGAAAACGACTAAAAATGTTTTGAAAAATTATAAAAGACTTTAGCATAAGATAAAACTTTCTTAGGGCCCCACGTATGCATATAAATGAACACTTGGATATCGATTTTTTTACTTACATTTTCATTATGATTGTATCCGCGTAAATATGGGCTCTAGACATTTCTATGACGACAAAGTGCGATGTGGCAGTCCATTTTTTATGAATCTTCGTGTAATAGACGGTTTTTCCTAACTGGTTTTACGTCAACTGCGGAACCAATCGTAAACGTTAAATTAATACATGGGACAGTCGTCATAAAGAGTCGATATAGATATTTTTATTGATAGAAGCGTATTTTGTTTTGTTTTGTAGACGTCATTAAAAGGTTATTTTACGTCAATCTTGTGTCTCTGTACCTATAGAGCTTAGGTATGTGCAAAACAAAACGGTGATAATACTTATTAATTGATTATGTGCATTGCTGGACAGAAAAGAAAATTATTTCTATTTAATATGACAAGAAACTTAATTACGTAAAATTATGAAAGGGTCTGTCCCTTAGCTATTACCGATTGGCTCCTTGCAGTTTGGTACTTTTTTCATCGACATTACTGTGGGATATCCCCTAGATCTTAGTAATACCGAATTCAACGTAAACTTGCCGACAAGCACAAATAGAATCTACATAAGATTACAGAACAATACATTCAGTGCGAAAGTAGTGGCACAGATTTTATTTGGGGCGGGCCTGATGGATGTTCGCATCGATGGAGCCTTTCATAAATGATTTGAGTCATAGTTACGTATACATATAACAGAATCGTCCAAATATCAAACACCAAGAAGTAATAATAGGCGGTGATTGGTCGAGTAATAATGATTAATACGTCATCGTCAGGGGTTTACCGCAAGCACCGGTTTTAGGTCCAACATTATTGGTAGCATACATACGCTACCGGTTTACCGAAATATATGTATATAATCTATTTCTTACTCAAACCGTACGTATTATATAATATATACTACTTCTACGGATTTAGTCTTTGGTAGGTGATGATGACCTACGCTGCGTAAACATGCGCCAACACTACTAAAACAAAGCAGTTATTACGAACCACAGAGACGAACACACTTCAAGCACTTTTAGGAAGAACAAGAAGGGATACAAGGGAAATAAGGTAACAAGCAACGAATACGGAATGATCTACATTATGGAAACTGTTAGAAAAAGAAGAAAATAATGGAGTGACCATGTTCAAAGAGCCAACAACGACAGATTAATCAAAATAGCAGGAGATTTAAGGCCACAAGGAAAACGAGATTCGGGGGCTGATACGATGGCGAGAAGGTTGGGTTACTACAACAACGGAGACGGAACCACCGTAGATAAACAATGAAAAAGAATGAAAAAGAACACACAAATAAACTTTTTTAGTTTTTTTTTACAGTTACTAAATGTTTTGATTGTGGATATTCTTGACTTCTCTTTCTTTTAGAACTTCCACTGTAATTACGAGGGGTGATTGATAAGTAAAATTTAAAAAAAATCGATTCTTTTTTGAAGATAGTCTCCTTTCAACTCTATACACTTGGCCCAACGATATTCCAACTTCTTCAAGCTCTTCAAAACCCAGGATTTGTCAAACTCTGTAAAATGGGCTTCAGTTCGACGATGACTCCTTCGCCAAGCCAGTTTTGCATGTTTGGAAACTGGAAGAAGCGCAATCGTTGCTCAATTCCACCAATTTCGCTGCGGCGACGTGGTGCGAGTGAGACGGCGTATTGTTGTGGTGGTTCGTCAAGTGGGACCGTTTTCTCCTCGTCGTTAAATTTGCCCAATAATTGAGCATAATATTTCCCTGTGATCGTTTTCGCTTTTCCAAATAGTCATTGACAATTATACTTTTTGAATCCTAGAAAACGATGACCATGACCGTGTTCTCCTTCTTTGGTGCATGTTCGCCAGTTGAAGTACACTGTTTTGTCCGTTTCTTCATTTCTGCCGTATAACGATGGATCCATGTTTCAACAGTACCGAAACGAGGAGGCACCAATACGATATCATGGATTTTGTTGACGATTTCATCCGTAATTACCTCACTCACACCAATTTCTAATGGTTGTCATGCAAGGTGAAAGATCCTCATGGGCGGCTTCCAAGTATTCTTTGATTTCCAAACACAAAAATCAATCACCGATCGGTATTGCACTTTCTCCATAGTTACGAAAAACTCAAACTTGCTCACTTTCGGCAGTTACTAAAACAAACATAACACAATTTATCTGAAATTTTGACAGTCGTTATTTGAAAGGCACTAATTAATAATACACAAATTTGACAACAGTGGGGCCAAATGACCTCAAACACGCGAACATAGATATCACCCGTACATAGTACTCCTACAAGTAATTTTATTATGGGCCTCCTGAACAATTTCGAACTTGGCAACAGCGTTACAATAGCGTTCCATTTGGAATATTTCATGCGTGGTGTACTGCGAATTTCTCGTTTGTGGCCTTTCCTATTCAACATTTTTATAGACGACTTTTTTTCGAATTTATGCCTTATTCCTTGCTCATACTGTATAGTGAGTGCATCCTTAGTAAATCGATTTGCCTTTCGTAAATTATCGCTTTTACTCTTTTAAACGAAAAAAAAAGGAAAAATAGAAGACGCAAGCGAAACCTCCCACAACAGTCTACGATCCAATTTCCAAACGACCTCCCATCGATGATGCGTGCTGGAACTCTTTCGGAAAGCAATAAAACGGTCGTTAAAAATGCGCTTAAAAGCGAGACCCTCGCACGGCAACGGCCATTCCTCACCACTTTCCCCTCACACCGATCGCATTCATTCAGCGATCCTCGTGCGCCCGACCGAACTCGCCGGAAAACGACCGCTCTTACGGATTCAAGGAATAAATCGTTGCGCGTCGTGTTATTTCGTCGATTCTTCGCGTGGTTAGGGATACTACTAGGCCTATTTATGACTCGGGAGTCTTCGATCAGCTCGTCATCCACCGCGATTCTACTTCTAAATAGAGACGACGGGAGAGGAGTCGGTTTTTTAGCCGCTAAAAAGTCGGGAGCCGATAACTTGAGGCGAAAAAGTTCGTCGAGCGGTGAGCAGTCGAAATAGCCGACGAGTGGAGAGCACCCGAGTCTTTTTTACTGTAGAATCGCCATAAAACGCCAGAGGACGTCATCCTCTTGGGAGTGACGAGCTGCGTATCATGTTCGAGTTGATATTGTCAATTCGACATGAAATGTGTCGTGGAAATGTCCATTTTAAATCTCTTGCCGCGTGACAAGGAAGCATTTAATCTACTCGTCTCCTTTTTATGGTGGCTGAAAACATTAATTTAAATCTACGAAGAGAAATTAAAATCAAGTCTACCTAACCGAAAGCGAAGAGATTTAGAGAGGATTTGGACATACTGCCCTTCAATAGTTACACACTAAGCTCTATCTAAAAAAAAAATATCTACCAGTAACTCCTCAAAAAAACTCGTAATATCGTCTTTTAGTTCTTGAGAACTAAAAAGAATTCTTCGTGAGGTTTAGAAAATTCAGGAATAAATTAACAGCTGCTCTTGAGTAACGATACTCCGCTCGCTGTCATGACCTAGCTTCGTCGAATTATTTCCTTTTTTAAATTGAAGAAGCACTTGCGAAGAAAATCGAAAGTCCTCGCAAGTGCTTCTTCATTAAAAAAAAGGAAATAATTGGACGGAGCTAGGTCATGACTGCGAGCGGAGTATCGTTACTCAAGAGCAGCTGTTGATTTATTCCTGAACTTTCTAAACCATGAAGAACTCATGAACTCATGAAGAATTCTTTGCGCATCCATTGCATTGAATTTTCTTTTGTTGGGAGATCACAATGGAATACCTGTTACAATTTTGGAAAAAAGGTTTTGATGGCCAGCTAGCGTCGCCATGTTTTCTTGGCAAATTTCTTGCCTCTACAACTTTTGGTCAGGATTCTTGGTACCCCACTCAAATCCTCATTCAAAATTGTCACAACGAATTCGTCCGTATATTCATATTTCATTTGAGATAAACCTTCAATCGTCGATCCATTAACAACACCTCTTCAACTTTCTTTTTGTTTTCTTAGGTTTTGCCTCCACAAGTCGTCCACATTTTGGCTCATCTCACATGGATTCTCTACCGCGGGAAATAACGTCCTCACCGAATTAAATCGAAATATAAAGTTAAGAATACCTGCTTTCATTCCACCAATCAGAGTTCCAACAATTTACACCTGGAAACTTCTAGCTAACAATAAGTACCAAACTTTTTTTTGGGGGGAATTTGCTTCGAAATTATTGTGTCATACCTATGTCACCAATCGTGTTTATTTGTGTACGTTATGTGATCAGCATTTAGTCAACAACTAAAAAAGGAGAACTGTACGCGCGTGTGTAATAGTTACACGCATGTATGAATAGTAACCGAAATTGTGATATCTTATTTTTGCTGCAACAACGAAGGTAATTTAAGTAAACACTTCAAGGGTTTACTTCAAACAAAAATTATTTGAATTCACCTAAAGATAATTAACATTTTGATTTTTGTTGCCTTAACAGATTCCTCGTTCTCAGTGTGGGATGCTGCAAGGTTGAATTTTGAGGTCTTTGCCGTTTAGCATTTTTATATGCCACCTTGGTGTGCTGACTTATGGGGACTATTTGATGATTTTTACATACGTTTAGAACTGTTCGGACTGTAAAATATTTCGGAACAAATTGAAAATAATGTTTAATTGATGTAGTAGGAATAGAATTTCCTTAAACCGAAAATCACCAAGCCTATTCAATTGTCTGCCTCATAAATGCTGTAACTTGACAAAACAATTAAATTAAAGATCTTGGAATTCTTTTCTGCAAATCACGGGGCGTATCTCTAGTAGGTGTCAAAAATCTGAAGATTTCTGAAAGCCTTACATTCGTGAAGAACAAGTTAGAGAATATGGTGCTACAATATGATTACCCGATCTACACATGTACAACAAGTAATTATTGAATAAAAGAATACAAAAACGCTTTTTAGTGTATCTGAGATAAACTTGAAGGCATTTATCTAACGATGAGCACAAGTTAAACGGCCGTGCCCAAATTGGATTTCCTTTAATCTGTATCTCAAGTTTTCTTGCATTTCCCACTTACTTGACAATTCTTTAGATAAATGTCCCAGCATAAAAATATAATATAGAATTGTATGACATGTGATAGATATGTCCTTGTAAAGATGATTCAACTTCTAAAATATTCAATATAAAAAAGTATACATTTGATTTAAAATTCTATATAAATATTTCTTGTACCAGTTAAACATTTAATGTTGGTTTGTTTTTCTCATTCTAACAAATAATTTAAAGTACCTAAGAACTTTTGTGTATATGAGACTTAAGTAAAGATAGGAAGGACTGTGGGGCAGCACGATAAACACACTGTTCGGATTACTCCTCCCGCACAAGTATTAATTAATTCGGGACGAC
>JARFOC010000089.1:71227-84241 GCA_031763485.1 Osmoderma eremita
ATACTTAAGAAAAATCTGAGAGCTTCAGCTATAAAACTCGGTATGCCACGGGTCTATTATCTTCAGCAAGACAATGATCCTAAGCTTACCGCAGATATAGTCAGGCAGTGCTTAATATATAATGTACCAAGGTTGCTGCAGACTCCCCCTCAATCCCCTGTTTTAAATTCAATTGAGCACCTGTGGGCTTAAGTAAAGAAATCCATGAAGGATCTGAATGAATTGCGACGTGAAATAATGAAAGTTTAGGAAAATATTTCCGACAGTGACACAGAAGCTTGTAGGCTCTATGCCACAACGACTACAGGCTGCCATTGAAGTCAAAGGTTACAGTACCAAGTACTGATGCAAATGGAACTTAAATGTACGCTTAATTTTGCGGTAGCATATGTCTTTATTTTCAGTTTTCATAACAGGGATGTTAATATCATTGCATTTTATTTTTGTTGACAGTAATCGTGTAATTGAATTTGTACATGTATTGAAATATTACTTGTATTTCTTGTTATATAAATATTATTTTGTAAAACCACGCTGCTTTTATTTTTTGGTTGATGTACGCTCAATTTTGCGAGTGACTGTATGTTGGAGAGTAAAATTGCTATAATTATTACTTACTGGAATCCTTATATTTAATCTCTGGGTAAAACGATCAGATAGATTGTTGTCTAAATATAAAGACCGTATTAAATATCCTCAGAAAAGCTTAGAAAAATTATACGTGATTACTATCCAAAAACTTTGTATTTAATTTTTTAAGAGCAGAATACGTACTGTACATCATTAGTCATTTGCAAACACCTATGGCGTTCATGAAACGGACAACATCCGTTGCAGATAGACCGTATTGTTTTAAAGCACCTGTGGTAAACAATAAATTTACAAATAACGTCAGAGAAAAATCTGGCAAAGTAAAAGGTTGGCAGATTTATTTTTGAATTTGGCTTGGTAGAGCTTTTTTCCTTAGACGCATATTTACAAAATAAAATCTGTTGTGGGGCAATAAATATATTTTCCAGAGAAAAAAAAAACTCATTCATAAATTTAGGATCTCTGGGTTTCCTAATACTGAAAAAAGGTTGTATAGAACGCAAAGTCGAACGCAACGTAAACACTGAGACAGATGAAAGACGGCAAAATATTTTTCTGGTCCTCCTCCACCTCCAATGCGTATACCTTCACGCAGTTGACGGATGCTCTTCAATTAACAGTTGAAGTGAGGGTCGTCGGCCCCTGGCACCTGTCTACCGCCGCTTCTGATGATACTGGTGCAGCGGCTGTTGCCTGCAATGCAAGTACACAAGCTTCGTAGGCTGTGACGATCTTTACATTCCTCATATTCGTCATACCTCGACAAAGCTATTTTAAAATACACACATACAGTGGTTACAGAAAGGAGGCATGCGGCTATAATTTGTTTTAGAGGAGCGTTAAGAATTCGGCGGATATCGGGTATTTCTTTGATGCCACTTAGATATTATTATTACGTTTTAAACAAAAAAATTAAATGAATTGAATGTAAACATAATTTGGAAAAGTAAAGCATTTTGAATAAACAATAATGGCAACAAACAGATTATTTTATTAAAGTTTTCAGGAATTTTTGCAAAATAGACCAAAACGTAAACAATAAAATATAAACTAATATAAAAAAATCATACACCCATTTAATATTAGAAAATAAATAAATGCTGTATTTATCAATCAACTAATCTAATGGTGAAAATAATTAATTTCTGCCAAAAACATTTTGTTTCCTATATAATAATTTTAATGTATTCTTTTTTATTCATTTTGTTGTAAAATATTTTATCATACAGCTGTAATAAGCGCTTTACTATAAACATTGATTCTCCTTAAACAATATTCGTCGATAACACTTATTCATCACTACACGAATCCTATAGTAACACAATCATTCTTATCTCAACTTTTAAGTTTACTGACTACAAATCCATTCATTTCTATTTTGTGCCCATGCCCTGGCTTCCCTCCGCGTTTTCTATACTTTTCCACATCTGTACTAACACCCCTTTCCATGCTTCTGTTGGCCTATCACGACTCCTTTTACCGATCGGTTTATATCCGAGTGCTTGCCTGGTTATCTCCCTTTCATCTTTCCTTAATGTATGTCCAATAAATTTCCATTTTCATCTCTTTGCGGTTTGGACTATCGATTCCTGATCTTTTTTTTCCATAGCTCTTTATTTGGTATTCTGTTTGGCCAGTATATTTTAAATATTTTCCTCGGGCATCTATTTATAAAAATTTGGAGTTTTTGCGAGTTTCTTTTCCATACGCTCCGTGCTTCTGAGGCATAGTGTATAATGCTTTTCATAATCGTTTTAAAATTCTTATTTTAGTTCGTGTAGGCAGTTCATATGATCTCCAAGTTTTTTGTTAAGCATATAAAGTGTTCGGCACCATATTTATTCTCGCCCTTATTTTTTTGCCATGCTTCAATTTTTTCCAAGATACCCTCCGAATAACAAAACTCCTTTACGTATTCTATTTCCTCTCCTTCTACATATATTCCTATTCCTACTTATGTATTTATTTTTATTATTTTTGACTTACTTATATTTACATCTAGTCCAGTCTTACTAGCTCCCTTGTCCAATTTCTCGGTTTTCTTTTGCATGCGTTACCTTTTCTCGGATATGATACATACATCATCGGCAACTCAAGGTCCTCAAGACGCCCAAAAGCATTCCATCTTATTCCAATTTTGCCTTTAGTGTTATTTTTCACGATCCAGACTACAAGTACTAGGAATATCGTCGGAGACAATGCACAGCCTTGCCTCACACCACTCTTTATCTTTATTCATTCCGTCCTTCTACCATTGTGTACCATCTATGTCGTATAGTTCTCGTAGAATCTTCATCACTCCAATAAATTTCTCTGGTATCCCTATATCCTGAGGATTTTCCACATTCTTTCCCTATTCACCATGTTGAACGTATGTCTAAAATCTATGAAATTTATAAACACTTTGCTCTGCCATTCAAGTGATTGTTCTATTATAATTCTGAGGATATTTATGTGAGCTGTGCATGTCCTACCGCTTCTGAGACCAGGCTGATTATGTCTTAGTTGTTTATCTCCCTATGATTAGTTTTTCATAACTTTGCTTGCAACACATAATAGGATTGCTCGCCAATTTTCGCATCTCGAGTAATCTCCCTTTTTTGGTATCTTAACTATTAGTCCCTTTTTCCATTCATTCATTCGTTCTCCCATATTTTATTGATCAAGGGCAATATGTCAGCTTTGATCGGTTCGGCTATGATATCGTCTAACCCCGCTGCGTCCATTTTTGTAAGACTTAATAGCGTTTCTGATTTATACCCTTGTAAAGATTGTCAATTCTAATTCTTCCTGCATTTCGTCTTCTTTGATTTCCTGTTCTATACTTCTTTCCTAATACATTTCGCCAAAATATTCCACTCATCTTTTCATTACTTTTTCTACATTTTTTAGTATTATTCCTTGTTCATCCCTTACATGGCTTATGTTTGTTACTCAGCTTATTTGTGTTCTTGTATCCATATTATTTCGCCTTAATCTTAGTATAAACTTGAAAAACCTTTCTGTAGCAATTAATACAGTTACCTACAAGTTATAAAATTCATACGCTAAAACTTTGGCGCAAACAGTTTTTCATGAAACCAACGGTTTTTAAGATTATTATGTGTGAATGTGTACCACCCAGTTGTACGAAATAAAACCTGTACATTATTTTTTGCAACAATATAACATATACATACAGCGCTGGCTAGTTCTAAACTTTAAAGCCGTCTATAGATAATGTATTTCATCAAGCAGCTATTATTTACATTATTACTGTTTAAATCTGTTAAATTAAATTCATTCTCTTGGTTTCTTTGTCAAAATGTTATAATAGAATGATTTTCACTGCCGAGGAAAGGGTCCAGATAATTAAATGGTATTACTCTGGTAGTACAGCAGAGGATGTGGTCGGTCGTTTCATATTTTCGTTTATTTCGTTATATTAGTTTTTCATTCGCTTCAATGTCGAATGTGTCCTGGTATCCTATTTACGATATTATTTCAGCTTCTATAGGAATGCCTTTTCTATTTTTTACATTGTCCGCTATTGTTAAATTTTTAATTTGATGTTGCACATTAAAAGCGTTTACATAATGATTTGCTGTCTCTAAATATAGTATTGTCCATTTTTGGTTTCCTTGTGCTACAATATTATTCAATCTTGAAACGTTTTAAAACACTACGCAAAGATTAATCAAAAATGCAGTCGCAATTTATTTGCGTAATATCTCGCATTTTTCACGTTATTGATACGCCTTGCGTTTTCTTCAACAAGCACGCAACCTCCATACAACGCCTGTTGGATACTGGCCTCATGCGCCGTACTAGCAGTTCATATATATGTACCTATGTATAAGTATAACGGTGTGGAAACTATGTCGATATTTTACATTGGTAGCAGGATTCAAGCTCTGTCGTGGCCAGCAGTGTATATGTAGGTATCCCATGTAATAATTTAGTTATTCGTCCTTTTCGATGTTTTTCAACGTATTAATTAAGTTACAGCCGCACTATATCGCTGATGGAATTATGTACTGTTTTTTATACGAATAGCCCTCCAAAAACTGGTGGTTGAACAGAAAAAAAATATCTATAGCATATATAAAAATGATATATAAACATACATAGTACCGTATGTCACTCTCAATTATCAGAAATCACAATCACATTCTTCAAATGGATATTAAATGCAACCGCCGCCAATCATATAATTTTAAAAAATCACATGCATACGAATATTTCATCTCATAAGATACGACCAATTGTGTACTGTGTTTAGATTTGGATTTTCAATAACAATTACAAGTGTAGCGACATACATATTGGTACATTTCGTATTATAAAGACCACACATTATCATTTCACTTTCCGCGAAATTTCTTTATCATATTTACGCAAACCTATCTTTCGTTAATCTTTTAAACAGCCAAGCAGCGTGTTAATGACGACACTGTATATATGTACATGTGAATAAATGTGCCGATGATATTCCTGAAATTGGAGGCACACGCGCCTATAAATTATTCAATAAATTTCACCTAATCTTGAGATATGATGGCTTCGAGAGTACAGCTAATAACATGCATCTACATGTATCTGTATTTCCTCCCGTTTATATTTAGCGGAGTGTTTTGGTTCCCAGTTAGACAAATTATCGCAAACGAGGCGAAAGCGCTTTAAACGGACGGAGTAAAGTCGTCTGCAGCGTCAAAACATTCGAAATAGTTATTCGTTTCTTCGTGTAATGAATTATAACCAATTCATGTTAAACATAAACTATTTTTAGCAAAGTAACAAACATATTGCATGTTCCTAAAAGCAATTTTCTTTCTTCCTAATTTTCTCATGAGTCATGCTTCAAATTAGAAATAAAATCTATTATGTAGGCGTCTCTATCGATTTATTGTAGTAACACTCCATTCTAATTGTATCAGCACTCGACAGAGATCAGCCTGCGTAGCAATCACCAAAAACAAACAGCTTATTTCTCGAAACCCAACGGGAAGAACACGGCAATCTTTTATCATCGGAAACGACAACCTTGTAACGTGACTCATGACGTTTTCAAGATCAAAAAACGCACTCACTACTCGCAGCGATGTGTTCAATGTGTTCCATTGAAATCGAAGTCACGCTTGATTACGTTACAATCGGGCTAACGTGCTGTGGACACAAAACTAGGGTACTGTATCTAGTATTATGGGTTTGTGATTAGGTGATTCATCATTTCGTGTTTTTTGAGTCTCCCCTCGATATGCGACGGCAAGCCACCCCTCGTCTGTCACGTGGCTTGATCGACATGAAGCCGCCCCGTGGGTATTGTTCGAGGTGAAAGTAGAACCCCAACATGCCGACATTTTAATTATTCCGGTAATCCGGTGAATTTCACATACGCGTAAAAGCTTACGGAATAGGATTACTATAACGCAGCTTTTTGCTGCAAATATACACGTGTGCCCACATCGGAACGGGGGATTGCTGTGTGTATGGCAAGTGCAAATTCGAGTCACTGACAACGAGCGATATCTAGTCGCACTATATCATAAACCTAGGAATACTGCGTAATTTATATTCATTTTATAGTTGCTATGCGATGCAGGAGAATGAGAAAGTAATTCTGAGTAGGAAAATAAACAACGATTCTTATACAATTAAACAAAGGAAAAATAAACTCTACAATTATACAAAATAAATTGAAATTCTAACAACGTTACCTTATGAAGGGTTCGAAAATACCTCCATCCGCGTCCAAACAATAGCCGAGTCTATTATAAAACTCCCGCCTCACTGCCTCGAGATTTATAGGGGTTATTGTCGCAAAAATTCTCAACAGTTCTACTTGCAATTGTTGCAAGCTCGCTATTGTTGCGATCTGTAAAGATCTTGTTTGACATAACCCCACAGGAAAAAATCGCAGAGATTGAGGTCGAGTGATCGAAATGGACATTTTATCGTACCCTTCCCGGCAATAACACGATTAGGAAAGGTGTTTTCTAAAAAAACTCTATTACTAATCTGGAGCAACCGTCATGCAGAAATAAAATTTCATCAAAATCGGGGTTATGTTGACGGACAGCGGGAATAATTTGCGTTCGCAGCAAATCCTAATACAATAGAAGCCGCTTAATAGAATCACATCGGGACTTGCCAAAATGATAACAATAGCCGACTGATAATATCCGACAGATATATTGTCCAAGCGTTTGTTTATGTATAGTATGTAGTATCTTTATGTTTTTTTTTTAAATTGTGGGTCAACTTAAAGTAATAATTAACACAGCATAGTAAAATGACAGCATATTTATTTAAACTAAAAAGTAATTTACAATAAAAACAAAACAAAATAAAGCACATACAACAAACTAATTGTTAATAAATTCATCCATTGTCGATTACTGTTGCCTCAATTTGAATATATCATTAACAAAGGTTGCACAGCAAAATCAGTGCTCAGTGCTTGGACACAGCGTCGCAATACTTCTAGTGCTTATGTCATCTCGAGGTTTGTTGGAATTTGTGTAGGGTTCAATTCAGTATCGTGTTCGTTAGTAGCTTCAGTTTCTCCTTGGCAATTCAGAACTAAATATCCTCTGAAGTAAGTGGTTCAGCAACACTAACATTAGTATCAATGGCCATCCAATTTTCAAAATATTCACCGATGTTCGTCTGACATAAATTCTGATCCGTTATGGATGAATTTCTCATGTTTAAAGCAATTTATTATAGTGCTTGGCAATATCTGACGCCACGGCATCGACAAAATATGCAAAGCATCAAGAAGACTTATTTTTTTCTCGTTGGCTCACATTCGCCCGTTTATCGTACCTTCCCTTTATGCGTTAAATCTCTTAACCTTCCAGATTTAGACGAATATCTAAATACAACTGTTGTAAATAAAAATTAAAATGCATGGTCCATCATTGAAGAATCATCCACACGTATTAATATAAAAATGAGCCAAAAAGAGAATTCTTTATGCATATATACCTATATATAGAGGAATTTAGACTTTTTACAAAAGATCCATTTTTTACAGTACCGAGAAAAGAAAACCGATAACATAAACCGATGTTTTGATTATAAAAACAGATTCTTTTTCCGTTAGTTACTATATAAGCGATCGGGGCTTCCTGTAATTGATAATATTAGCCGATTGATAACATTATCCGTGAATATATTAACCGACTTCTACTGTATTTCATTCCATTCAAATTGCCGTCGATAACAAATGGTTCTATGATGTTATCACCTAAGATACTCGTTCAAACGTTGAGTTTTTCGGGGTACTGAGTTCTTACATTACGGACCAGATGTTGATTATCTCGAGACCAATATTGCACGAATATATTGTGGAAAGGAGGACTCGTCAGAAAACAGAATACTTTTTATAAAATATTGGTCTACGTTAGGCATAATGCAGGATATAAAATTAACATATGTTTCTGTAACCAGAATTTGTGGTATCCTTGTCCAAACATTGGTTTCATCTCATCATTTGTAGAAAATTCAATAAATTGCTTCTGTATTAGTATGGATTCATCTGAGTTTGTGCGTCGAACACCTAAGGGAGTTCCTAGGAACCACTTTGGGAATCAGTGCTTTGGACGAATCAACAAAAAGATCGACAGACATATTCTACGATCAAACACGGCATTCGACTTTAAATTTCTCCATTTTCAAAACTCGTTAACCGTTCATAAATTAACGCAGAAAGATTCAGATCGCATCAAATTAAATATTAAGCCGCGATCAATTAAATCATTTATTTTAATGAAATTTAATTAAAAACCGATGCGAAGAAAACGGCGACACACACGCCTTAACAACTTACAAAATTAGCATCATGAATAACGATCGCGTTCGGCCGCGCAGCCGAAGACAGGTGCGCCCGATAAGATCGAATGATTTAGATTATTTCTGGTGATCTTATACACATATACCTTTTAAAGAACACCGCCGGCATTTTTACAGTCCCTCCAGTGCAACAAAGATCAAGAACGCGAGCAAAAGAGAATTCCGCCTCCTATTTCTCGCACAATCTGCATTCGAAAAATACATAGATATGTTTATGTGTTAGGTAGGGTGGATGAAAGATGTGATATAATATATGTATATGTAGATAAGAACTGTTACCAATTGTTCCACAACAGTTAACATGTAGATGTTTAATAACGGGCGATTTACATATAGATTAAATTTAATTCTACCTTACTCAACGTGGGTTCTACAATCATGCGATACGTTTTACGTTGCTATTAGGAATTTTCAGTCGCCAGAAAGGCAGTTATAAATATAATATTATTATCTCCTATACAGTATACAGTATACACTAATGAATAGGATTTCATATAATGGCTCAATTTAGTAAACCATAAACTAACTTAATAAGCATGTGCTGCCGTACAATAATATAAAATTGTATGAAATATGCGTGACGTTATGCACAGTTTAGTACATAATAATAGTCTTTGCGCTGGTTGCCACTGTTTTCAATACCTACATGTTATGCAATTTTGCAGAACATTGTCCGTAATATAGGTAGATACATATTTGTGGAACAGGTGAACGTGCAAAATGATTGTATCAGGGCGAAGCTTATTAATTTATTTATATCCTTTCTCAATTCCCATAATTCAAAATGTTACAAAATTAACAAATAAAGCCGCATTTACAAGGATAATTGCATATGATCCAAGAAAATTTTTTCTTTATATTTTTATTGGCTAACAGATTTACTATATTTCCTGGATTAAGTAATTTGATTTAGTTTTCCTAAATATTTGAAGCCACTGTCTCCAACAGTGTTATCTCATACTGGAATGGTATCCGATCCATAGGTAGTTAAATAGTTAAGTAGCTTTCATTAACTACTAATAGTAGATTAGTGAATGCTGATAGTACTTTCTAAAAAGGTACAAACGCATAGTTAGGCTTTTCCTAAATTTATTCATTTTTCTTCCAATTGTAAATTTTCAAAAAATGTATTAATACCGAAAAATTAAAATCCCTGAATTCAGAAATTAAATATCATTACAGTAAAAGCTAAATAAGGGTATAAGCACACAGACGAAAATGAAGATATATAAGACTGCTATTAGACCGGTAGTTATGTATGCTTCTGAAGTAATGTGTATGGCAAATAGAGACGTGGAGAGTCCAAGAGTTTTTGAAAGTAAAATCACGAAATCACCAAATAGAGATACACGAAGATTAACCAACCAAGAAATAAAAGAAAAAAAAATGAAACGAAGACATAACAACAACTTGACTTACAATGAGTTAATCCTTAACGTTTGGAAATCTTGACAACATAACCTTTTAAGCATTCCTTTTTCTCCAATTCAAATAAGTTATCACATTTCTATAACAGCCCGACATGGGAATTATCCAACAGTTAATTTATGTTTCATGACATTTAGCAAAACGAATAAATGCCATTAAAAATTGCACACCATTAATCATAAACTATGGTACTGAATGTATTACCATAAATGGACATCAAGAAGCCATTATTATTTAAAAAATCAGACACCTAGAAATGGTAGTCAGCAGGAAGTGAACAGAAAATTAGCGCATTAAAACCAAGACTGCGTAATTAACAAAACCAACGGTAAAACGTTTCCTTCGCGAGCAAGGTTTACAAGATTTTTCCTCCTTTTACAGTAAAATAACTGCAGCAACTCTCAGTGGCCAAGGTAGGACAACACGTCGAACACCTATGCAAATAACGGTAGCGAAAAAAATGTCTTTCTAACCATAGTGTGCTAGACATCAAATCTGCAACATGCAACAAGGTTTCCTTAATCGGTACTAAAACATTTAATTACCACTTTTACCAGTCTATAGCTTGGGTAGATTCCGCGTTGCACGCGTGAAGACGGATGAGAAATGGTTTTCTATTCAATTTCCGACTATCTAATATAACTACTTTATCAAGAAAAGAAACACATCTGTAACGATCTCTTTCGCTGATAAAATCGATTGAGAGCTATTCATTTTAAACTTTGCAGGAATCGAATCTTCAATTTGCATCGTTATAATTAAAAGCAATACTTTGTATGTAATTGCAAGTCGGACTTAATCCTCTAAGGTGCGTTAAAGGAATGGATGCAATTTAGATTTTAAATGGTCAGTGCAAAAACACCATTTCTTTCATTTCTTATTAGAATTAAATCTTCTCAAACCAACATTTATAGTGGATTTGCTCTACATATGAATTTAATAATACGAGGGATATCCGATCACTAAGGTACATTTGTGAATTACAGACAGACTACTTTATTTATAGGAATGAAACATACACTAAGTAAAAACTTCAAGTTTTAGCTACGTTTGAACATAATCGCGGCCAATGTTAAGGCACCTACCCCAGCGAGGCACAAGCTTCTGTAAGCCCTCTTCGTAAAAGATGCGATCCAAATTTGTAAAATACTGCCGTACTTCCTCTTGAACTTCGTCGTCGTCTTCAAACCTCTTACCCGACAAATGAGCTTTCAACAACCCAAACAAATGAAAATCAGAAAGAGCCAGGTCTGGACTATGGGGCCGATGGACAATAACTTCCCAATTGTGTTTCTGAAGCCTGGCCTTCGTCTGATTTGAGGTGTGCGGTCTTGCGTTGTCATGCAACAACCTGATTCCTTCGGTCAACCTTCCTCTTCTTTTCTGCCGAATGGCTTTGTGTAGTTTTTCGAATATTTAACAATAAATATCGCTGTTGATTGTCGTTTTCGGTGGTAAAAACTCTATGAGAGAAATATCCCAGAACAGAGTTGCCATTGTGTTTTTTGCAGACTGCTGTATTTTGAATTTTATCGGTGTTGGTGAACTCGGATGCTTCCACGTCATCGAGTCTCTTTTTAATTCGGGGATATGGTGGTGTACCCGCGTTTCGTCTTCTGTAACTAGAAATCCGTTTTCCTGGCGATAGCGCGATAAAAGCTCCATTGACGCGGCCATTCGTTGTGTTTTGTGTTGGTCGGTCAACATTTTTGCTACTCATCTCGCGGACATTTTTCGATAGCCTAATTCAAAGAGTAATTTCCCGTATTTTCAACCGACGATCTTTCCGGATCAGCGTATCGACCTTTAATTGATTCTCACCGGCTTTCGTTGTTGATGATATTCTTCGCACATCTTCGGGATCATCGTTCAGAGCTGTGCGTCCACCATTAAAGTGTTTATACAAAACACTAACTTATCCTCGCCACATAACGCCTTCTCCGTAAGTCTTCAGTAGATGTTTGATTATTTGCATAGAAAAAACGAATGATCGCTCGCACTTCAACCTTGGAGTATGTTTCGATCGGAACTGACATTGTGCGGCTGTCACTGCACACGTTGTATTGAACCTACGGCAATGACAATAGTCACCTATGCAGTACATATGCACATCTAAAATGGGTGCAAGTTTCAACCTGATCGGAGCGACGTAGGCGGTGTGTCGCGCAAACGCACCTTAGTAACCGGACATCCTTCATATATTGAAAACTCAAATAAATTGGAGTTGGAAATAAATTGGATTGTTGGAAAATTGCTATGTGATATAATAATAATGAAAATTTTAGAGATAACAAATACAATGAAAAAATATTGATACCTATAAAAAACACCATTTAATGCAATGCAATCGACAAACTAAAACAGCGATACATATTAAAGTTACATTATACAATGTGCAAATAAATTTATAAATACAATGCAAACCTTGGCAAACACACATTCTCTATTTAAGGCAGTAAGTGCGTTTATATTTATATTAATAGCACAGGGTGAAAATAGTAATAAGAGAATATACTTAACACAGAGACCACCCACACTTTCCTATGAATCGCAAATTTTAGCGTTACACGATACAATTTACATAGAAGGGAATTTTAAAGAGGAGGTCACGATAGACGATTAAAATTTCCATAGGAATGCATTAATTGATGCCGAGAAATCCGAGAGCGTCCTTAAAAATAGCAAATTTATTAAGGAACTGCTCAATATGCATATGCTGGCCAGAACCGACTTCCTTGAAAAAATAACCAACTAGTCGCCTAGAAATCCATAATCTAAATGATTTGTTTATTATCCTCGTGTTTAGCATGAAAAAATTTGTCGTATTTCATGGAAGTAAATCAAATTTATACCATTCCTTCTCATACTGATGCATTTATTAGGATATCTCTGGAATTATTTTGCAAATATCTAATATCTAAAATTGTCTACTAAATGAAAATACCATGAAATGGATTCCAGAAATTAGTAATAAGCCAGTGCTAGTGGATCAATACAATGCTTAATATTTCATTTCGTGCTAAAACATTAATTTATTACATTGTCATTTTATTAATATAACTGGCACTATATGAAAAAGTAATGGTATCGTGCTGAACAGACGTGTGATAAATCGCTCCGTAATTTAACCTAAAGTTTTGGGGGTTACGAGAGGTTTAA
>JARFOC010000089.1:94485-118063 GCA_031763485.1 Osmoderma eremita
ATGGCAACTTAGTTGCCGAAATACGTATCCAGGAGTTCTTCACTCATCGAGGTGGTAAGGGTATTTTTTATTTTTACATATTTATTTTGTTTAATTATATTTGCTCTGTAAACTGTTAATTTGAAACTGTTGAACAGTGAAGGCTATTAACATTTATTAAAATTACACTTAGAATTTTTATATTACAGTTCCACATAGAGAAAGAAAGTTGCGGCTGGACCGAACCGATCTTCCATCCGGTGTTCTCGAACAACGGTACCCAAGCCCTCGCCAGGCTGCCCGTGAGGGATGGCAACAACGGTCACTATATGCACGTCTGCCAAATTTACGACAACAACGTTCTTCCGCTGACACATGGCGCCTTCGAACTAACGAAAATCTTAGCGTGGGACGAAGAGAATCACATTATGTGAGTGAAAAATCACCACTCAATTTATTTTGTCCAAAACTTCCGATTTTTAATCGGTGGTAATACAGAAAACTGTAAATTTTGACACCTTCCCTCTGTCAATGTCGTGCTATTTCGTTACCATAGAAAAAATAATGTTAACACTAAAATAATTATTTAAGGATAATGATTAAAAAATGAAAAGAAATAATAAATCTGAGGTAATATTTGGCTCATTATTTTAGATAAGATTATTTCATTACTCGAAGGATATAGTCGTCTGTTATTGAAACGGCTTTAGGTGGATACTTTTTTTACGTTGCGGCAGAATTTAATAACGCTGCCGAGAAAACTTATCAACGCCCGCGCCGCTAGAATAATATTTATCGGAAAATTACTTTCATCTGAAACGAGCACGCTGTGCTGGAGACGGTATATAAAAACGGATATCGGTTCGGTTAAGTATGGACGCGGATTATTAGTTTATTTTGTAAGGTAACGTGGTTAATTGAAACGCAAGAAAACAGTCATAAAAACATATAATGTTATGTTGGTTAGAAATGGTACACCCGGATCATGTGCCTTTGTAATCAATTTATAAACGAAAACATTGTTAAAACTGAACCGAATTGAACTAAAGATATTTACAGAAAGCAAATTAAATTACTTCGGCTTTTACTTAGAGAAGGTACTTGATGAACATACAAAAATGATAAAAAATGTATACAGGCTGATTCATTTTCGACCCTACCGTGGGGATCTCGCTTATTATTGGAGATAGAGGGTAGGTTTAAATTTGGCAAAGTTGCTAAATTTTGTGTTTGTTATGAGCCGAAAGAGAAAATGAACCTATGACAAATGACGTTCGAGATCATTTAAAAAACAAAAAAAAACATTTTCTTCTTTTACCTCTAGCACTTTTATCCGGCCTTGCAGAGAAAAACTAAAAACATATTCTCAAGGTCACTTGTGATCTTCTATCTAATGGTGTACTCGAAATTTTTATATGACGTTTCGATTCCTCCTGGCCATCATCAACTTTCTTATTTCTTACCCGCGCCATCTTTTCTGATTTCAACCATGTATAACATGTTGGCAAAAAGTTCTGATATTATAGTTTTATTGGCCAAGAACACATTTTAATATTAAATAAGGTGCCTTGAAATTTAAAACTGTCAAACGTTTCAATTATCATTCATTAGTACCCAAACAAGATTTTATTGTGTGTTTGGTGGACAACAAAAGGAATTGTTCATTATGAGTTTTTCGCAAGGGGTCAAACCATCACTGCTAAGTTGTATTGTGAACAGTTTCAGCGAGTACATCCAAAAACAGCCTTCTTTGATCAGACGAAAGAAAGTAGTATTCCTACCGGATAATGCATACATACGCTTACAGACTGCATACGGCAAGAGTGTCCCGGGAAAAAATTTCTGAACTGGTCTGGGAAATGTTATCACGCACACTCCATATTTTCCTGACATTTCGCCAAATGATTAACACCTTTTTTGTTTCTTGAAAACTTATTGTATGAAGCATAGACTGTTCAAAACTCGAGTTGATGTAATAAATGCTGTAATAAATCTGATGCTTTTTGTGACAATTTTTGTCGAAGACTACTGGCGCCAAGGGTGCTTTTGTAAATGGAAAAAAATATTTTGCGTACAGGTTTTTGTTTTCATTTTTCTGTGGCAAGTGGATTACTACGAGTTGTTGTACAAATGGTGAATTCTATGTATATTTACATAAGAAGACACACAATAAACTTGTTATTACCAAAGAAGAATGCTCTACTACTAGGTTTATATGTGACACGAACATACAACTCACGAATAAACTCGCTAATTCATTTAACTGATTCCATTTTACCCCGTCACTTTTAAATTCCATCTTTTCGCAGCTATGCAATGGCCACCAACGAGAAAGAACCCGGTGTCAGACACCTCTTCAAAGTGGGCGACTACAATTCCACTCAACCCTGGACCTGCATGACTTGTAAACCGTACCTGGATATCGACAAAATCTACGACTCCCCTCCGGACTCCTTGAACGAGACACGGCGAGGGCTAGCGATGCTCTCCCATTACCTGTGCGAGTACAACAATATAATTTTTAGCGGCTCGAACAAATACTACGTCCAGGAGTGTCTGGGACCAGATATACCGGTGATTTTCCTAGTGGAAACTTCTACAAATTATAGGGTAACTGTTTTGAGTTCGGATAACCAACTCAGGAACGATATCAGGAATTTTGCCGCGCCCCAAGTGAAAAGGATATCAGTGACGATTGAAGGGGAGTACATCGCTCAAGTAAGGTTGTTTTTACCGCCAGTATTGAGGGAGTACGAGGAAGTAACTTTTCCTACAATTCTACTGGTGTAAGTAAAGTCACTAAAACCCCTTTGATCTTTCAGCAACATATTTCATATCATTCCTTACTAAACTGTCTCTCTACAGCGATTCAAAACCAGGAACGCAGTCAGTAACATCACAATGGAACATCAACTGGTCTTGGTATCTGGCCAGCACAAGGAATTACGTTGTGATACAAATGGACGTGAGAGGGTCGGGCTTCCAAGGTGAAAAGATGAGACGGGAGATATTGAATAAGTACTTAATTCATCCTATTTGCACCCCACGCACATTCGTAAGGGAGTCTGTATTTGTAGGATCGGTTCCGTGGAGGTGCAAGACCAACTGGCGGTGCTCACTTACCTCCGCGAAGAATTGAAATACATAGACAAGACGAAGATTTGCGTAGTGGGGCATGGATATGGAGGCTACGTGTCCGCCATGATGCTGATGCAAGACATCAACCAAGTGATCAATTGTTCGGTTAGCATAGCACCTATAACCAATTGGTATCTATACAGTAAGCATACAATTTAACTTTTACTTTTTACAATTTCATTTTATTCAAAAAATTGCAGCTTAATGTCATCCGGAATTTCAGTGTTGCTCCATGTATTTGAGTAATGAAATACCGACATTACAGAAAACGCAGAAAATAATAATATAACATTTTGTAGTAATAAAATTCTGCGTAATACAAATAATGAAATTATCACAGTTGTCAATCACAGTTGCTGGAGTATCACCCAATACGTTCGTTTTTTCGGTCCTTGAGAGTACGGTAACACTAAAGTGACATATTAGAGAGTTATCGCACTCCTTACGACGCTAACATAAACGGTAACGTTAACCTTAATTTGCGCTGAAAGCGCGTGCGCAGAAAATACCGTACCGCTAAATATTTATCGAGCCCCGGTATATTTGCTAAAATAGCGGAGGTAATTACCGTAACGTTATCCCCCACGACAACTTCAACTCGTTGAATCTAAGTATACGGGCTAACACCCGTTCATGTTGTGATTTATTTTAAGCAAGCCCGTGTGTTTTCTCAATTCACACAAATTCACAGAACTTCGATAAGCTTAAGGTTGACACCTGCTGTACAACTGTAAGATTAGGTTTTCCTTTAACCCATGAGGCACATGACGTGTTAGCGTTTATGTATCCTAAAGAAAACGACGACTAAAAGTGTTACTGCTTCGATATTCGAAATAGCGTATTGTGTCACGTGATTTTAACGTTAGAGTTTACGTTAGCGTAAAGAGTGCGACAACTCTCTATCATGCAACACCATACCTTATTTCCAATTTTACGAACGCACTCTGTATATGACGTTCAATATTTGCAATGTAACATTTGACATTTTACGTTCGATGACGTTTGACATTTGACAGTTAGCTATTTACGAAGCAAAAATTAAATCACTGTAGCTTCAGCCTACACTATATTTGATATTTGACAGTTAGCTATTTATGAAATTAAAATTAAATGACAGTGGCATCAGTCTTTACTCTATATTTCACGTTCGATATTTGCAATTTAACATTTTACATTTGACAGTTGGCTATTTACGAAATCAAAATTAAATGATAGTGGCATCAGTCTTTACTTTGTATTTGCAATTTAACATTTGACAGTTACCCGCTTACGAAATAAGAAGTACATGATAATTGCATCGGTCTTTACTCTATATTTGACGTTCAATATCTGCAATTTAACATTTGGCATTTAACAGTTAGCCATTTACAAAGTAAAAATAAATCACAGTAACGTCACTCTTTGCTCCATATTTGACGTTCGATACCTGGGACTTAACATTTGACAGTTAACTATTTACGAAATAAAAATTAAATCATATTTACAATTTGACATTGCACGTTTGACAGTTAACGATTTACGAATTAAAAATTAAATCACAACAGCGTCAGTCTCAATTATAAATATTTTATTGCTAAATGTTACAATTCAATTTATAGAAACTTACATCGTGCACCATAATTCTAACAGGAATTAAATGCCATCATCAATTTTGATTCCACATAATTAATTATACAAAATTTTCACGCACCCATAACCGCCTAATAGGCTAATATTTTATCTCACTCTACCGCCTACATACGTCACAATCAAGGCGTAAAATTAGCTGAAATTCTCGGCTAGTGGATGATTATTACACTACATTAAACATTATACACATCTCGCTCTAATAATAACTTAATGCACCCTCGTACCCCATTTATCTAGTAATAATTTGCGTGTTCCATACACATACCCGAGGCCCGAATTATCATCAGCGTAAGGATTTTGCAAATTGCGTAATAAAACTACTGAGATTGCTGTTTAACTGATTGTCGTTTGGTGAATAGCAAGTGCGTATTTGATTGCTGAAATGATACTGAAGTATGAAGTCATGGTCTCCCAAATTGAGTGGCTCATTAAAATATTTTAGGGAAGGAATTTTTGTACATTTTTTCCTACATTTTTTTGGGTTAACTAAATAAATACTTTGTTTGATTGAAATTTATCGGGAAAAATTGGATTAATTCTAGCAAAATATGCCATTAAGATACAAAATTATTAATAACAGGAAAACGAAAAGAAATAGGTATAGGGAAACCTAACACTAATAGCTGCACAATTTGATTCTGTGCATCATCATGTAAAATATACAGAGTGTTCCATTTAAGAAAATTGAGTTTTGGACATAATGAGGTACTAGATCATGTCGCGAGCAGACTAAAATTTTCAGGGATATTTAAGCTGTGATTTGGAATCATAAGAGTTATACCGTCGAACGATAAGCAGCTTGAATCTTGAAATTTAAGAGTGTTGTAAAAACAATTTTTTAAATCAATGGCATGCTAAACGATTTTATACATAAGTTTGAAGATATCTCAAAGTCGGTTACATTCAGGTATAGGGAAACATTAACATTTTATATTTAGAATAATGTTTATAATCATAATTTGCAATAAAAATTATAACATTCCATTTAAAATTAGAAAGTTAATGGCGACTTCCGGTCAACGGGAAGCGATGCAAAAGTGAAAATAATTTACTGTGAAAGTTCACTATGACCTAAGGCAGTTGTACTTCTTTTTAGAATTTTTGTGTATTCCCGTCCCTAAAATATTATAATTGGCCACTCAACTCAAGCAAATAAATTCACAGCAATGTATAATTTATGCCACAACGGGACGGCGTGTTGTTTATTATTATAGCCAGCAGGCTGACACGAGAAAGACATCATTTAATGATAATATGCCCATAAATGACGTCTTTTTCACGTGAGTCTGCTAACTGGGAACTTCCAGGTTCATCAGGTTGTGATTATTAGGACATATTCTCTTGTTAGAATTTCTTGATATTAAGCGAATATTAAATTGATTTAAATTGAGAAAAAGTGCTGTACACCGAATTCAAGATAAAGATCGTGGATCTTTCTACAAGAGATACAAAGTTGGGTTGATAATGAGACAAAAGTTGTCCAATCTGTAGCCCTTTTTAACGAAGATGGGAAAATACAGATACCTCTTATTATTTTAAAGATATTGCTGGAAAGTAATTTTCTCTGTATTAGTTGTTATTATTTACTTATAATATTTCAGGATATATTTATTGGAAAAGTAAAACCGCATAACTATTCCCACTTTTAATTAGTTTTTGATTACTACTTTTCATTGCGAATTTAACTCCGTATGAATCCTGATGTTATCTTCACAATTCTTTGCGCAAGACCGTTTTCCATGATAAACATTTTCCTTTTGGATATGACCAGCAACCCATATTAGTTCTTCGAAATGTACGTGAACAATACTATCTTTCAATGCAGAGATGCATCTAAACATATCGCCGACTGTATAAGATAAACTTCTTCCGGGTTTGGACCGTGTCATATTAGGGATAGAGGATTGGAGATCGGTCCAAACCCGGGAGAAGCTTATCTTATGCTGACTCTGGCCGTGGAAGCCTTCGTTTTTATTTCATATTGCCTGCTGACTTAACTCACAATTTAATCATTTTTTAACAGCTTCCAATAACATTTTTTGTCTACATTTATCTTTTTTAGATTCCTTCTTTACTGAACGTTACCTGGGCTTCCCATCACAACAATTTTTAGAATACGAAAAAGCCGACCTAACCAAGAGGGCTGGCAACATGAAAGGCAAACACTACCTCTTGGTACACGGCACAGCTGACACGACTATCAAACCACAACATTCCATGAAATTCGCTAGGGCCTTGATCGAACAAGACGTGATGTTCGAGCAATTGGTAATTCGCAACCCAAGAAGTTTCCCTCAAAGTAAAAGGATTTTTAACATTATCCCATTTCAGGTATATCCTGATGAAACGTACAAATTCAGCAAGAGATCCCTACTGCACCTCTACAAGGAGCTGGACCAATTCTTCAACGATTCCTTCGGGCCGAGTTATGACGATTGGGAGGAGGGTACCGGATTTTTTATACAGTAGCTAATACTTTTCGTCAGCACGATAGTTAAGGCGTACGTAAAGTATTTCGACTATATCATGATATTTTTTATGCAATCTTAGTCAGCTAAGGTCAACAACTGTCATCAGAAAAGAAAAAAACAATTATTAGAAAAACAGAAAACCTTGTGAAACATAACGAGTATGTGAGAAAATGTTAGTCAGTTTTAGTTAGCTATCGATTTGCTAAACCGTGGTCTTCCTATCTTATACTGTACGATAATGGAAGAAAAATATCAGGATGGTAGACATTTATACCGTTGAGATATTACCTTTGTCAAATTTTAAATGTCACGTGATCCAATGTTATTAAATTGAGTAGGTTATGGAATTCTTTGGAAGCGTATCTTAGAAGAACTCGTTGCTTCTTGTCAATTCCTAAACTGAGCATTAAAATTCCACATATCAAAGACAACTTTCGTTACAAAATTAAATTAAACGATTGATTTACATTAACTGTGTACAAAGAATGAATTACTGCATTAGGTTCGATGTTAGATGTTTGCAATTTAACATTTTACGTTTGGCATTTGACGTGTGATATTTGACGTTTAACATTTGACGATTGACCTTTCGCGTGTGATATTTGACGTTTGTCATTTCATGTTTGACACTTGACTTTTGAAGCGTGATATTCGACGTATGATATTTGGCGTTTGGCATTTGACGTTTGATATTTGACATTTAATTGTGTACAGTTGTCAGTTACTTTGAGATGACCAGAAATCTAGTTAAGATGAATGTTTATCAAATACGCCTATCACTACTACGGATTGCCAAATTTATTATTACATCATAAGTTTATTTTTAGGTAATTTGTAGTAATACCAAACAATGGAAATAATTTAAAACATTAAAGCGATTTAGGTACGATATTTACGATATTCTATTATAGTAAAATCATCTACTGCATTATAAATATCATTTATAAAATATGCGAGAAGATAAAAGCAAATTACAATAGGGAAACAGTGGGTAATTTTTTGTACAGTAACTCACAGCGAACTTTTTACATATCTAAAGCCGGTGGCAGTTCCCAAAACTCACGTACTTAGTAATTTTATATTTTAATTTTGAATTCGTTGGTTCGCAATATATGTATGTTGGCAAAAATAATTCTTTGTCGCACTTAGTTGTTATTTATATTTATTGTTCTTTTTAATTTTCGCATTATTTTTCTGGGTTTTACCACCTACCATTTATTTATTATAATTGTTTATTTGTATATAACTCGTTGAATATGCTGCAATAAATTGTGACCTTAATACAAGCAAAATACAGCGATGCCATTGACTTTTTCTAGAATTCAGAACTGCAACAAAATAGAAGCAATGATACCAACCGATGTAGTTTAAGTTGGCTACATTTTTAGTCACGTGGTGTATACCATTGTATCATTTTCATTGTGAGTCACTGTACACCCTTACTTATGTACCTCTATTAGATATAATTATTGTAATATTCATGGAATAAAAATGTGAAATGTTTGGAACAGAGAAATGATATATTTATATACTAACCTATATAGAATATGCATTCCGTATATTGATACATGCAAACACTTCGAATGACTCGGAGCCAGTGATAGGTGGGAATTACAAGTTTACTGTAAAATGACTCAAGTGACGCATGCGTGAAAGTTTCCGGAATCACATGACGTGATTCGATAGGTTTCGGGTGGGTTCGATAAATAAAAAAGTTTGACATTCCCATACACAGATGAGATAGGGTAAATGTAGTTGTGAGTCGCCCCGAACGCAGTCATGCCATCTTTTGTTCTCAGATTTAGTACTATATTGGAGATCTCACTCTTTCTCAACATTTTAATTAGATATCAAAGCGCCATCTCTTAGTTTCAGATGTTGCACTAACAAATATTGGGCGGTTGTTATTCGTATATTATTTCTTATATACGCTTCTCATCTTTACCCTCTCTAATCTCTCATTCCCATACGATTTCGCTTTCTTTGTATTGTATGATTAAATAGAAATTGTATACTTGTGTGGACGGTTCAACAAATAATATACATATATCACTTAATTGAAACCAAATGTCAGGTCGAGCACAATATTTAATATTGACGGATTTGCAAAAGTTGTGTTCTTACTAGAAAATGTAGCGAATAATTAACTTCCCACCTAAGCATGTAATATAATAATAATATAATACAAATGTATACCTCTGCTTGAATGAATATTCGCCAAAAATCCATAATAAAAAATAATGTACCTAGGCACAATATGTATTATAAAATCATTCCTGTGGTTGGCACATTTTTAAGTGAGGTTATATTATTATAATCGAATTAAACCGTTCTACACATTCATTTCCGTTTATCGGATCATGCGCAGATGTAGCATTTCTACCGTCTTTTAGATTTTGGCTTCACATTTTCATTATCATGCATATTCTGTGTACGAATATCGTTTCTCTGGTTTGGAATATACTAAATAGGAGAAAAACCCAATATTATTCCATGATTGATCGCAGAAGAATTGAGGATTGGGTGTAATGCAGCTTTTTTGAGAAAGATAATTCGTCCAAATAAAAAAAATCCCTTTCGCAGGAAGTTAGAATGTAAGCTTTTTATATACATATTATATAAATATATTATACAATAGATAAGTGAGACGTGTGCATATTTTACGATTTATTCTTTTCGATATTGTGATATTTGCTATTTAGATATATACAGGTGTTCCAGCGAAAACAAGTTCTTTGATTGTACGGCCCTATTTTTATTTTGGCAAAAAATGTTTTCTACAAAAATTTTCTAGAATTTAATGTTGTAGAGTTTAAAAATATAGATACAGGTTACAATATACTTCTTTGGTTATATTAAATGCAACACACCAAACATTGCCTTTAATGGTACATAGTTTACTTTAATCCAGGATTGCACGGCTTGAGAAGCTGAGGAGCTAAGTAAAGAAAGAGTGCTCATGTCAATTCAATAAACCGTTATCGAAGCTGACAGAAATTAAATTGATTTTGTATTTTGATGAAATGACGGGATCAATTAAAATCCCTCTGTACATCAGTGTAGTATACCGTAGAATGTATAGAATGAATCTCACATCAATTAACCTCAATTAATTAATATCATTTACAGTCATAGACAACAGGAATAGAATACAATCTCTTAATAAATTGAGTGAGATGGTGAGCACAGAGCCCTCTAACACATTAGAAGAGTTATATGGCGGTAGAATTAAAAAAGAATGGGATTATTGATAGGAATTTCAAAAAGTTTTGTATTTCAAATTTTAAAAAGGACAAAGAAAAACAATAAGTACCATATTTATTTGAGATTTTTTTACACTGTTTGTATGATAATGAACAAGTTTCTGGTAGCGGTCGTTGATCCTTTTCTCTAATTATATTATTAGCCCCATTAATATAATTGTATATTATCAATTTTGTCAAATTCGTAATGAGTGTTTTTGCTACATCAGCTGAATGCCTACATAATTTAAAATTAAAATTTATTTTTTGCTTTATTATAGATATTATATTGTTCTGTAAATTATGGTAAGCACAATTCTGCTTGAATATATAAATAATGATATTATAAATTTTTATCATGTAATTTATATTTAAGCTTTTATATTGTTGCATCAACTTACCAAACAAAAAGAAAAACAAAATTAAAAACCTACTTGCGATGATAACTTATATAAGTAACATACATGTAACAACATATATGATATATTTGCAATTAATTCCTTAAAATATTAATTATTACATATGTAACTTGCAAAAACAAAAGATAGACGAGAAAAAATATTTTAAAAAACTCCAAATTAATCACGCAAAACACATAATACACACAAAACGAATTTGTATCAATGTAGCACGTGGTGGCACAACATTGGACAATGTGGGCATGAATCATTTATTATTCTCGGCGTGAATATAACTCCAACCACATGCACTCAGAGACATCTACTGAACTGGGCGAGTAGCGCCGCCATGACAGTTTTACTTCCTCCAACTTAAGATTACATACCATGTTTATAGATGCAGAATTTGAAAATGGAACAATATACAATAAAGAATGGTGGATTTAAATTACTGACACTTTTGGAACAAAAATATGTTCAAAATTCCTCAACATTTTTCTATATAAAAAAAAGGTTGTAATAAAAGATCAAATTTTCTATTGGACACCTGCATATTATAGTCGAAGAAGGTAGTGAATGGCGGAGAAGCTTACATTCCGATTTGTACGTGTTTATATGTATGTGCCTAACCTCATAGCTTTATAAAACAAAAAAAAGTATTTAAATGGAACAAAAATATTTTAATGTAACAGACCAGGTAGAGAACGACAGTGATGCGTGTATGAGATGGAAATGCGTTGGAATGAGATAGTTATTGTTCAGATATAGTTAAATTACACAACACACACATATTAAATTAATGTCGATATAACATAAGATATTTTTAATGTTGCCTCGAACATTATTACTATTATTGTAAATAGAAATAATGAAGGATAATATGTAATACGGCATACATATTGATATTATTATAATAATTTGATCATTGTTAAACGATAATATGATGTTATATTTGTATAAAAAAATATGTACTGAAAATTAAATTTGGATGTGACACCAAGCTATAAATAAATGTTAATTCATATGTGTTTTATTTAATGTTTTGATGGTATCCCTACTAATAATTTTGATTTGAATTTAAAAAAATGTTTATTAATATAATATAAAAAAAGAAAGGATCTAAAATTAAAAAAATATATATTACATACATATAACTAATACGTATAACTTCTGTATTACTTCCCGAAGGCGGTATGCAGATAATTCCTTAACAAAATGGTTGCAGCCATAAGTCGAACAAACATTTGTTACTGTCACGATTTTAACTTCACGGAAATATACAGAAATAATATATGAAATAATATTAATATATAAAATACATACTACACTCACTTTCTAGATACGTTAATTTCACGTTATTAGTTTAGCTCTTAATTCAAATATACACACAAAAGTGGTTACTAGCTCCTTATATAATAAAATTTCCTTTGAGATTCTATTTCTCGAATTTCTACGGCGAAAAAGAACTTCTGGAAATAATACTAATTCTAATCCTGTAAACAGAAGGAGCCAATCAGAGAGCGCTAGTAGTTTTAATGTTCAAAGAAGTAATCCGGCTGCCCCAACATTTTTTTAATCCTATTACGTTCAAGGAGAAAATCAGAGAGCGCCTATACAATTTAATGTATCTATTGTTAATTTAAATCAACGACAGGCTTCGTGGAGTTGTCCCAAGATGTCGCGACGATACCGTAATGATAATCTGTGACACAATCAGAAAGAAAACTTTAAACTTTCGTTTAATAAAATTAGTTTCCTCCGTTTACCTAAAACCCTAATTTTAAAGCTGAATACACCACTGCAAGTCAATATTCTTATACGTTCGACACGCAGACAACTGTTATGGCAATTAAGCGTAAATTGGCAATATGTTTTCTTATGTATCACACCGCCGTAACACTAATGGCGATAAATACGGCAATTTCAACTTATTGCCATTAGAAACGGGGATAGCGTTTGAAACAGGGCATCCCCAGAAATCGGTTAAAATCGCCGATGAATTTCAAAACACGCCGTCTGTAATGCCCCGGTTTCTGAAAGTTTTCGAGCCGACAAAGTTATCGGCCCGATAACTGACAGAAAATAAGCAAAACGGGTTTCTGAAACGCTATGCAGCGATTATCGAAGCGATATCCTCTGAACAAGTTATCCGAACCGTACCCACGAAATAACGTGGGCGCCGGCGCAGTAGAATACATCGATAGCGTCAACAAATATCGATGCATTCTCTCAATAAGCAGCAACAGTTGTCGCAGTTGTCAGTTTGTGAACAACAGAGCATACACTTAGCAACGATAAATGAATGTTAAATGATGTGATTTTATTATACATACTACGGGTAATTTCGGCTTTATTATAAATTAATTTAAAAAAACATTTTTTTCACGTGTCGAACATTGTCCTCATCGGAAATTGGTTAATGGAGATTTCACAGTATTGATTTCATAAATAAAAAAAAGTGAAACTATGCTAATATTTATACTTTCAATTAAAAGTTATTCTATTAAAATACATTTTTCTATAATATTTCATATTTTAATTTTTCTACATTTTGTAATTCTACCCATGTTTATCTTTGCCTTAATACTTGTTTGAATGTGAATCTGTTTTCAAATGCATTTAAATTTTACATATTTGCGTTTAACGTTAACATGTGTCCTTATTTTCAACTTGATGCGTTTGTTATTTTATTTCTGTAAAAATAATAATAATAATAAGTAAGATATTGTTGCCTTACAATTTCAGACAGCAAATTTTTCTCTTAAATTTCGACTTTCCACCTAATGTTTCTATAGTCAACACTGTGTTAATTCTCTCTTGCCCTTGCAGGTAAAGCCAAATTTTACAATCGCCTGCCCTTTTGGTCGTGTTTACACTATTGCCATCGGAACGTTTTGATATAACGCTTAACAGACCAGTAGTCAGAGATAATATAGTAAGGACACATGGGGCACTTAACGTTAAAATTGTGTGCCTTTCTCTCTGGTGGTCTGTGAACCCAACTAAACAGACTACCGCGCCAAACCTCATATATTTCAAACTTGACAACATGCATAATGCCATATATACATAATTCTATTCATTCTTCTATACAAGCTTTTTTTTCGCGTATTGTCATTCACAAATTGTGCCAAAAAGTGTGTTTTCTGCCGTACAGATTTTTAACTAGCACATGTTCTATTTTCAACTATAATTCTGTTCAGAAAGTGACCGCACAAGTTGCGCAAAAAACACGCATTGACAGTATCGATTAACGCATTCCTGAAAGCTATATTTAGAATTGCAATTAACCTCTTTGCTTACCAGACGGAATGCCACAAACACACTGTTCGGATTACTCCTGCCGCACAAAACTGTTAAATCCACAACACAATAACGCACCAACCAGCTTTAACAATAATTTATTCACGTACTGACTTCTATAATATCAAAAAATAGACTAAAGGCTCTGAAGGAAAACAATTCCCACTAACATTAATCTACCCTACTCAAAGAAACACGGCCATTAGGAATATAATTACACTAAAAACTACGTGCGGGTTCAGGTACCTGGCGATGGAACATCGTTAGCTCAACGTGCGTTAACAAAAGAATAATTAATTCGGGACACGTCAATATTTACAGACCAAATACACAATAATAATAAAAATAACGATAATGATTAAACAATAAGTAAAAACCAAAAGAACTACTAATAACGAAAGGAATTGTAATATAAATTTAAAATACGTTTGCAAGATGAATTTTTAAGAAGTTATAAAATTATAATCTTAGATTTTTACGTTATTAAAAACATTTTAACTGACACATTTTAACAAACAACAAGAAACTGCTACAACCTAAAAGGTTCTTTCATTGGTAGGCATGTTAGTACGTAAGTACTGCCTGGTTAATTGAATTTTTGATTATAGAACTTAATTAAATGATAGATCATATTTTTATAAATGGCAATTTTTCCGCTGAATAAATAACCATTTATATATATGTACTTGGGTATATATCCAGTATTAAGCGATTGAAGTTTTTTATTGGCGTGCAGCACCATCTGGTGAAATATC
The DNA here is from genome assembly GCA_031763485.1 of Osmoderma eremita. NCBI lineage: Eukaryota > Metazoa > Arthropoda > Insecta > Coleoptera > Scarabaeidae > Osmoderma > Osmoderma eremita. The sequence goes on from JARFOC010000089.1 coordinate 109,401, forward strand.
TCCAAAGCTGTACCCTATCATGCGAAACAGAACTCTTTGAATGCAGTCTACTAGTAGACACTAGATGACGCTGCGTAAAGACAAATAAAACTACATTAAATTAATTGACATTATAGGCGTGTTCTTTCCCATTATAAAAGTGGATCCAAACACTTTTGATTCAATCACTTCGTGTTCTCTCGTAACCAAGTGTTTTGTTTGAACTGATACTGATTAGTAATCCCCTTCCCCCACTGGATCACTGATTTTATGTGATTCGTTAAGGCAATCGTGTTTAGTTACTAGTTACGTTTTGATTTTGAGGTTATACGGCCCGTGTAAACACGTTATTTTCAAAAAAATTGTGAAAAATGGCTAATGTTGACTTGCATTTTAGGGAGTGGGTAGCACGCATGGGTCGGATTACTCACGGTAAAACTTTGCAATTCAAGTATTATTATGTTGCAAATTAACAAGGAATCGCTACATGTTTTAGTCATAGGTGGTTCATCCTAGCAAGCTACGTTTCTAGCGGATTATACCAATGTATTTGTTATTGCATTACACACAGCTACACTTCAATTAAAAATTAGAAAGAAATCAAATTTGAGGTCAGGGATTTTAGTTATCCGAATCAACTCTGATCGAGTCTAAACATAGATGTTTTTTTATAACATTACTTGAATCCTGATTACAGGATCAAGATCTAAAGATCATGATCTTAAGTTATCAGCCAAAGAACACAGCTTAGGTTTGTTCGATTTGGCCATAGCGTTATGCAGCCAAGCGCATGCATATGCGCAGTAATTATTTTCTGTTCGATTTAGTTTTATGCCACTAAGTGGATTTGCAACTTGCCGCCGCTGTTGATTCACCGTTGATTCACCGCTGTTGATTCACCGTTGTGAATCTTACATCCACCCTGGGAGTAGATTTTTGCCGTAGAAAAGACATAGCGATATTGGTGATAATGGTCGATAGATGGTATTTTCATTTGTAAATTGAGAGAAAGCAAATAGTTTTTGTAGATAATAAGATACGTTTTGGTATTGTGTTGTTTTCACATAATTCTGCAATTTTTTTGATGATTGTTTATGGCATAAAACTAGCCAAGTGCTTATAAAATAATCTAAAGTATTATGAGTGTTAACAAAATATACAACATTATTTGTATACTTGTGTGGAATGAAGCAATTTAAAGTAGAAAATAAATAAAGTATATAGGCGATAATCCAATACCATATATGATTGATGAAATGGTAACAAAAAGTGGTCGTACAGTGTTACGATTACCGCCATACCACTGTAATTTAAACCCAATTGAACTTATATGGGCAGAAGCATCATGTTGCTGCCAACAACAAAACCTTCAAGTTAGCAGAAAAACAAGTGGAAATATGTTAAATATTTGTGTTTTCGTACATTCTAATAATTTGAACTTCACAAGAGCATTTGATTGTTGTGTACGTATAATTATAATTAGAACACTTATTACAAATAAACTATTGAAGTTCGCACAGTTATTTACCCGAATTTCTTTGTATTTCCACATAAGGTAATATCTTACTGGATTACACATGAATTTGTTAAAGATTGCACACATTATATACCTATAGAAAAGAACACGTAGTTTTTAAATCCACCCATAAAAAATAACCAATAAGGTTATACATTATAGTTTATGATTTTCTGTCAACTATAATCTATAATTTTAATCAGCTGTTCCTATTGAAATAAATTTGAATTTGCCGCTATTTCCATATATATATCCTGTGTGATACGTCCGCAGATCACAGCGCCCACTACTGTTTTCTCAAAGTGAATGGAGTGTAGAGAGTCGGTAATTGCCGATTTATTTATTTTAAGTAGTTTTCCTATGTGTCATTTCTAAATAAAAAACAAATATTGATTACGTTGGGTTTGGTATAAATGCGCGTTATTAAATACCTAAATGCCAATTTGCAACAACTTCAGATATGTAAAACTCCTTAATTTAAATAATTATTCTTGTGTCAAGACAAAACGAACATAGCATCCTTTTACGGTTACTGTTTGCGTTTAAAAACTTTACGCAGCGTCATACAGCTGGATTTTCACGTCATGACGCAGAGCGTCAAATTGAACAAGCCTAGTGTAGCCTAGTTGTTTCATTTTACGTAGGAGTATTGGAATAACAAAGCATTCCCCAAACCGCGAGCATCTATTTACAGTATTTAGATTAAAGATATCTACAACGATTTTGGTTGACTACAAAAACCCGTTTATCCTTCACCCTGTGCAGAATTGAATTATAAATATTATTGTACACTCGGTCTTCCATACAGTTGTATTAATTGAAGAGATTGTAGTAACAATGTCTCTGCCACATTTTTTGCTATGAAAAACGATGTTAAAGTTTTCATGTATATCCTAAATTCACTATAATAAAATTTTAGCAAACGTTCCATTTTTACTATCATTTATAATTATGTTGACAAATCATATCAATTGACCCCATTAGTGGGTCGTCACAAAACCCAGTTGGCATGGCAACCCGCCATGTTTTCTTCCAGACAAAACAAATTACTTGACATATTTTTTGAATGACAAATAATGTAATACATGCACATAATTAAAATACTTAATAAAAGGAAGACTTTTATTTAGCCATTTCATAACAAAACATTATCTTACTATTTACAGTTTAATCGTAACACAATATAAGTTCATGTCTGTACGTATTTGCAGATACATATAATTTTTCTTCCCCTTGCGTATTAGTTCAACATTCTGGTATTTATCTTATTAGTCGCAGCTACAAATTAGTGACTACTGGTTGGCACAGATGGCTGTCGATCAATATGTATACAATGTATATTTATTATTTTTTTATTATTTATACATCCTTCTATATCCATCACCGTGTGTACAGCATTAATCAATTTATTTCTTTAAATCAGAGTTCTTTGAAAAATACTTGCACTTCTCCTCACTGTGGTGATTACAAGCAAAGCACATCACAGATTTGTTAATAAAATAGAATACAGGGCAAAAAAGAGACACGATACCATACAAGCTGCACACAAATTTAGAAATAAAACATTTTTAAAGGAAGTTGAACAACGTGAGCAGAATGGGAGGTTATGTAGCTTGTTTTGTTTGGAAAGAGTTTCATGGAGTTGCCATTTTTTGACGTCAGCACTAATGCTCTCAATTAACATACGCAAGTAAAAAAATCATTTTACAAAATGGCTTTGAAATTGTGAAACTTACTGGTACGACCCCTTAAAAAAACGATTATCTAGATTATCATACAGCAATCAATATACCATCCGCGGCACATGCTGTGGATACGAAAATGAATATGTAATGAGCTGGTGTGGCTTTTTTATTTACAACAGTACTCTTCGCCTGAAGTACCAGATAAGGGAGAGGAAACAACGTTAAGCAAAGCCGAGTTGTCCTTTTGTCGGTCTTTCCTCGCTCTTATCTATAATCTGATCGGCTGTCGACTCTGATCCTTAATTAATTCGGATTTGAGAACGCGTGTCCGACAAATTAGGGTCGGATTAATTTTTGGTGCGCCGATGAAAATTATTTGCGGCCACTTCCGATTCGATTCTGGTACACGACGTGATATTGTAACGAAACGTGGCATTTTTAAATGATCTTGTGGAAGAAAAAATAAAGTCTGTGTGCCGCCAAGTGTACCTCTGTATTGCGTAAACTAATCCCTAACTCCCTAATACGCTTTTTATTGACGCATTAGAGTGTCGTGTGCCGGTCAGATAACCGACGGAAACGTGCTGGGAAAATATCCGGACAGCTTTTTATTCATTACTCCGTTATTACGGAGTAGTTTTGACAAGGGTCACGTGCTACTTTAACAATAATATTCCTATATTAAAAACCACACGATATGGGGTTAGTTTTTTTATACGAATAAATTCGTTTAAATATAAGCAAGTAAATTGTATAATATTTTAAAATGGTTTCTAAACCGAAAAGAAAACGTAGGCTGCTCGGTAGGGGTCAGTGCTAGTGCAAAATCAAAAAATTTTGATATGATTGAAATAGAAAAAAGTCTATTGCAGCTGTTGCCAAGATCTATAATAAAGACGAATTTTCTTAAAGTGTTGAAAAAGAAAGTTTTTCCACTGTGTCCGGAATTGCAAAAGTTACAGCTACAATAGGTGATAAAGAGTTAGTTAAAGCAGAAATTTGTGGGTGCAAGAGATGACAAGAGAAAAATATTCCCATTGATCGTACGATGTTACAACTAAAAGCATTGATTTTATACGGAGACATGCAGCCACAAGATGTAGTTGAAGAGGAAAATCATTAGCAGAAAGTAGGGAGTGACTCCATAGATTTAAAACTCGGTTTAATCTGAAAAAATAAAATTTAGGTGGGAATCTGCGTCGGTTGATCATATAGCTGCTGCCTCGTTTCTAGAAAAATTTATTCGCATTATTGCTGAAAAACGTTATCATCCTAAGCAAAGTTTTACGTGTGATGAGATCACTTTATGTGTTAAAAGATGCCCCAGCGGACTTACATTCATAAGACTGCGGAGAAAGCATCACGCTTTAATACAATTAATCACAGACTGACGTTGGTACTTTGTACAAATGCAGCTATGGTTAAACCTGGACTTGTTTACCGAGCACAGCATCCCTATTCTCGTAAGAACAGAGATAAAATTGTCTACCTGTTTTTTGGCAATCAAATCGGAAGGCATGGGTCACGGCTATTTTATTTACGAAATGGTTTCCTCGATGAAGTTATTAAATGTTTGAGGAAGGAAGAATTACCATTCAAAGGCTTGTTGAAAATAAACAAAGCTCCTGAGGACCCTGTATCATTAGTCACAGATGGTGAAAGAATGTTCAAGTGGTTTTTTACCACCCAATACGACCTCTTTGCTTTAGCCACTTGATCAAGGTATCATTAGATTCTTTAAAGTCATATATACTCGACAGGTTTTCGAAGTGTTTTATGCGGTGGATAAAGATTTTTCCGGTATTGGGCTCATGGAATGTTGGAGGTCATTCACAATTGCCGATTTAATTGTATCTATCCAGGGAGCAATGAACGAATTGAAACCGGACAAGATAGCGGCATGTTGGAAGAATTTGTGGATTGATGTTGTTCGTAACTCTCGGAACGGTCCAAAGATTGATCCACAGTTCACAGCGATAATTAGTATAGCGCAGCAAGTAGGTGGAGAAAGATTTAATGATAAGACTGTAGAAGAACTGCATGAGGTATATCTAGATATTAAATAACTATACTGATCCAATAATTCATCTTTATTTACATGTATTACAATTTGAATGTTTGTCCCCTTAAATGTACTTGCCATGATGTACTCTTACACACCGCAGCTTTGTTATCCACTGGTCAAAAGCGCAGAGGAAGCACTGACTTTTAGCAAATGATAAAAATCGGACAAATATGCAGGATATGCAAGTGTAATAGTGGTTCTATTGATTAGTGTCCGCCAAAAACTGCTCCGCAGAAAGCACTGTGTGAGCAGTCGCATTGTCCTGTCTCTTGTCTTCCTATCAGATTTGTTAAAACTTCCTTATATATAATAATGCTGGTTAACTGGCATGCCTTCTGAACTTACAAAATTACACCATTGGTGTCGAAAAATACAATGAGTATAGCTTTGAATTTGACTTTAACGAGTTTTTTTAAAATTTTTGGCTGTAATGGTGTGTTCCAGTAGATTCACTATCTTTTCGTCTCAGGATCATACTGGAAGATGCGTCATAAGTGATTACATTTACAACAACTTTGGATCTATGTAGAGTTGTCGCACAAAGGCAATGCAACAGTCCTTGCGATGTTCTTTTCGCTCTGGTGTGAGGGACCCTGAGACCATCTTGGCACAATGTCAAAATCCTCACGCAAAATTTTCCATGCAGTTTCTTTCTCAATGTTCACGTATTGTGTATTCGAGCACTGACTCGGTTTTTTTCGAACAACCTAGGTATTTTTTTCTATATTTTCTTCGTCTCTTAATGTGCAAGGTTGTCCAGGGGCGTTCATCGTCTGCACATTCTTACACCTCTCTTAAATCTTTTGCGCTCTTCAAACACATGCGCAAGAGAGATGCAATCATTCCCGTAAGCCGCAGTAAAGCATTTCAAAGCAGTCTGTTCGTGTTATGTTCAATTTCATAAAAAAATCAAATTAGCACGCTTTCAACTTTTAAATTTAACATTATTCTAGCGCAGAACAGAAAACACAATCGAACAAAACGGCCGCTCACAATCATCTGAACGTCATAGATCGTTGCTATTTGTGATGCGAGTTCAAATACGTCAAGAGTCAATGAATATGCACTTACAGCCGACTCTTATTGTTTTGTTTACGACGTGGAATCATAATCTCGTCGGGTTATTAAATAGATATACCTCCTATGTATGTGATGGGGTTGAAAGGCAATCACCACCCCCAAGCCAGCAATAATATATCCTTAAATGTGATTTTTCTCTTTATTAATAGATAGTTAATATATCTGATGCTAGTTAATACAGTAGAGATATTAAGAAACGTGTTTGTACAGATAATCAGGGTGAGTTAGGTGTCGGAAATGAAATGTGACCTAAAAAACTAACACTATAGATCGTCTCAACCTTCGTATGCAGTATGGGATATAATAGCAACTTTTATCTCTTACTATCCTTGGTTGCTTAGTTGCTATCTTCACTTCCGATTGCTATGTTGCAACTTATTTACATATGTCAAATGCAAAAATCCCCAAGAAAAGGAAAGGCATATATACAATTAAATGACCGATTACCGATAAGATCAGAACACGCAAACACCTATTCGAGGTGAAGTGCATAGTTTTTTTTATACAGAATATGCCACCTGCATTAAATGCAATTCTTGCTACTGTCAATGCTGATGATGATCTCCCTAACTTCAGTCGAGCAACTTTACATAGATTGTTACACGATATGGGTTTCGAATTTAAAAAAGTGGGACGTAAAAGTATACTCATCGAACGAGACGACATTATTCGTTGGAGGCACAAATACTTACGAGAGATCAAGAAATTTAGAGAAGAAGGTACAATTTAGTTCCGGCTATTTGACATTTCTGTAACTTTAGTTATTTCAGGTCGAACTATAATATATACTGATGAATCATGGATGAATACAGGGAATGCAGTAAATAAAACTTGAACAGACACCACAATTCAATATAGTCGACAAGCTTTTATCCAAGGATTAAGTGCTGGTTTGAAATCCCCAACCGGGCTTGGACCTCGTTTTGCATTAGTTCATGCTACATTTCTCTGCAAGACACATACACATACATTACATATAAATATGTTTTTTTTTATATCTCACTGTTTTCCTCAAAATATGCATTTTAACTGTCAGAAACCCAAATAATGGAACCGGAAGTAATGATGTACAGCTGATTCGACGATTTGACAACTGTGTATCGAATTCTCATAAGCTCTGTACTGCATTCGGAGGTTGAGACGATCTATGGGTGAATCAGTCAACAGAAAGGTCTTTGAGCGAGGAAACGATTGCTGAAAACATTATTCATATCTTCAACGGTTACAGAGATATTAGTAAAAAAATTTTAAATTTGTCTAAAACATTTGGCTTTAATTGTATATTGTGAACACAAACTATGTGTCCAAATTTCGCTGAAAATGTCACCTTTTGTCAAGCTGAACCTTGTGTTGCCACGTTCAGAATCCGCTGGTTAATCTCATCATAAATTTCAGTCGCAAAATATAAAATGAACACAGAAACTTGCGACGTACGTATCTCCATGTATTATTTAAGAAACTATCAAAACGAAACGGGAAGTCACACAGTGCCAGCTCGATTGTTATCTAAATGAAGTGGTACTCGACCGTGAGTTTCTGCCACCAACAACAAAGGATGTTGTGAGCGATTCAATATGATGATAATGCTAATATTGGGAGGAGGAGGATTCAATTTGGATTTCGTGACGAGGGATGATCGGTCGGAACGCCCCGTCTTTGCCGTTCTCATGTCGTCATTGACGCGAATGATGTGCTCCTGCATAAATTAGCTACCAAGTGCTACCAGTTACCAGCAGATCAATGAGTGTTGTGTTTATCTATATTGTCCATTGTTTTGGGGTTTGAATACTAGACGTGTCGTTAAAGAGATAAGAAAAGTAAACTGATGATGTTTCAAATATTAAATATATGAAAGGCTAATTTTCCAGGAACGTTTAAGAAAATAATTTCCTTAAAAAAACTATTTGTAGAATGTAAATCGATACAAGAAATGATAAATCCTGCTTCCAAATGTTCAAGTATTAGATAATTGTCTATTTTAACTATTGTACGTGACGTCACGTCAGTTGGCAGTGCACAGTGGCGTACCTAATAACTAGAGGCCGGATTATATGCAAATAAAAAAATGGAATACTATAGAAAAAAAAATTATTATGTTTACTACAAGTTTATTTAGAACATTTTACAACTTAATTAACTATGAAAACAATTTACAATTACATGTTTCTCAAAGTGTTCAACAGAAAAATTGTAGCGCTTGTATGATAACATGTATTTATATATTGAAAAGGTTCGTTCTAAGTCCACGCTTGTTATAGGAACATATTTCAAATTAGAAATATCGTCTATTGTCAACTCAATATTTTCTACTGACTCACCACACAAGATTTTAGCAATA
>JARFOC010000089.1:118163-143024 GCA_031763485.1 Osmoderma eremita
TTTGGTTCCGCGGTGAGTGCACTGACGCGGTAGCGGGTAGGCAGCAGGCGGGCGCGCGGCTCGGCAAGCGGTTGTAGTCCGTCACATGTCCAGGGTGCAGACGGGTCTCGGATCGACGTCCTTTGCTATATGCATTTTTCGACGCGCACAAAAAAGTCCTTAACATATATAATATAGGGAATTATGTATATTTAAAAAATTATGTTCACTATCTGATGTATAACAATAGTATCTACCAAGTGATAGATAAGTTGTAAGTTTTGTACACTAGGTACATTATTTTATTTATATATTAAATATAAATTTACCAATTCTTCCTCGATGATTTTTAATAACTTTTTTTCTAGAACAGAATACATTATAAAGGATGAAGTATGTATGAAATGCAAGAAGGCACACATTTTTATAAACTCTCCTCAAACGTGCTGCAGATATTGAAAGTAATATCACACTACTTATGTGTATCGTGTATATATAGTCTATTATGTATACATGTATACATAAGTATATATATTCGAAACGTAAGAATATAGTTTCTTTTAACACAATTTATCGCCCAACGCGGCTAATACAACGAAGAGAAATCACATAAAATCTATTGAAGAATGCCCAAGAAAAAGGTCATATTAAGTGGTTTCATATACCTGAACACGTTTATCAATAATGTCTGTAAAGCAAACAGTTGCATTTCAACGACCTTTTTTTGCTTCTAACCGAAAACGTCCGAGCTAGGTGCCGTTCTGTTGAGGAGTAGGTTTGATATTTTCACTGTTAATGAGGGGAGATATTACTTTAGCGAGGCAGTATACATACTTGCAATTAATATACGAATCGAGAACACGTGACGGGGTCAATCACGAGGTTGCAACCACCTATACCTATCTTCAAATTTCGGAAGGATTGGCGTAATAAGGCAACTCTCAGGTTGCTCAGATTTTAGTTGTACACGGGTTATCATTTTTTATTATCATATTTCTTTTTGGTAAAAAATAACGTTAAAACTTATATAATTGTCATTATATAATACAGTTATAACGTGGAAAATTTATGATACATTTTGATGATAAATTCTTTCATTAATTAGCATTTTCTTTATTACGAAGAACTTATTGAGGAATATGCAAAACCGCATGAATATATCACAAGAAAGAGAAACGATTACTATATACGAATACATTAGGTAATTTATGTAATTTTTGTTTACTATAACATTGCAAAAAAAAATCACTCGACGCCAATTTCCTCTAAAAAAAAAAGCGACTACTTTCTTTAAAAATAAATGTAATAAGCAGAAATGGGATGCCACTGGCTCCTCGGAAATAATTCGATAAAACCCGGTCCCTTATACGCCTGATTCAATAGTAAAAATATAGGTTTGGCAGCGCGCAAGATATATGCGTCAATTTCCAATTCCTCTGTCGCTTCGTTTTAAATATACCTACGTATACCTAAAGTGGAGGGTATCGAACGAATATAAGGTACGAAAAAATGCATCTCCATACCTTTGATGTCGCGACGGTAATAAGGAAGAGATTTCAAATGCGAATGGATTTTCATCAAAAAGAAAGGAAAGATAATCTGTATCTTCCTGCTTTGTCAATATTTAAAATTTCACAGTATGGATAAAATACAAAGCTAGAAACACTCAAAGAAAGATTTAGGATGCGTATTGGGCGTCCTGTAACATTCAGAAAAAAGTTCTTTGCATCCTCAAATTAGACACCCAAGAACTTACTATAGCCATAGAAATCCGTGACTAAAATCCTGCGATCTCTAATATTTGAGATTTTCTTTGATAAGTTAGTTAGGTGAATTAAGTTTTTTTTATCTTGACAACCCTGTTTGATTCATATAAATTAACAATCGCACCGTTCGAGCTATACATTTGGTCTAGATAATGTAAATCTTATTTTAAATGGAAATATTGATATAGCTATAACTCATAGAATTAAAAAATCTGGTGGTTATAAATATAAATTAGCATGCCATACCTGCAAACTTCTCTCTGGATTCGTTAATATTCTCATCGCAGAGGTGTTCTTCCGTAATAATTGAGATTCACGACGAGCAACTTCGACCAGCGTGCAATCCGAAAGGGCACCGATTACAAGGCGACAAAATCCTCTCTTCTCAGTGCGCGCGCCGCCCACAATTCCAGCACAGACAACCAGGTGTGCACACAAAGGGCCCTCCGGCGAAACGCATAATTAAATTCCGAACGCCAATTACCAGTTCGAATTTTCGTCGAATGCACAATCCTAATCTATACTAATTCCGAATTGAATGAATATAGGCGTTACAGTGCCAGTGAAATATTTCCGGGATGCGGTACAAAGCATACGAAGTGTGTAATTTAAGCAATGAGACTGACAACGTAGCGTTTGATATGGCAACACGGGAAGCACGGGACATGAAGGAGCGACAAGTGGACATTGTAATACGCGTTCAGTGCAAGTTTGAACTCCATTAAGTCATTTGGTTTTCGGTTATGGTTTCTTTCGTGAAGCACAGGACATAGAGGAAGTGGACATTATAATACGCGTTCAGTGCGAGTTTGAAGTTATTGGGTTGTCCATTGTCGCTTTTTCCCTGAACCCGGTTTACGTAGTGGGTTCTACAAATGAAAAACATCTATTTCGAGCAACGGTGTGTTATCAGGTTTTGCTTTAGACTTGAGCAAAGCGCAACAGAAACTTTTGCAGAACTTCAGCAGGCCTACGGAGACAGTGTTTTGTCAAAAAACCAGGTTTTTCGGTGCTTTAAGGCATTTTCAGCAGGAAGAGAGTCGATGGGAGATGAGCCACGCAGCGGAGGGCCTTCAGTTGCAGGAACCGTTGGCAATGTCGAAAAAATCTGCGATCTTGTGCGTTCAGATCGTCGGCTGACGGTCAGAATGATCGGGGAACAGTTGAATTTGTCTGACACGACCGTTCATCAAGTTTGGACCAATGAATCGGGAATGAGAAAGATCTGCTTGAAAATGGTTCCAAAAAACCTTTTGCAGGAACGAAAAGACATCAGGAGAGAAAGGTGCCTTGATTTTTTGGAATCGATTCAAAATAATGTAATTTTTTTGGAACGTGTCATTACTGGTGATGAGAGTTGGGTGTTCGTGTATGACACGGAAACAAAACGCCAGAGCATGGAATGGCACACTTCAGACTCTCCAAAGCCCAAGAAAGCAAGAGTGAGCAAATCAAAGATCAAGAGCATGCTGATTTGTTTCTTTAATAGCCATGGAGTCGCTCACAAAGAGTTCGTGCCGCAAGGTCGGACAGTTAATCAACGAGAGATTCTCGAAGGACTCCGAAAAAGGGTCATGCGTGTGAGACCAAACATCAAGAACGATTGGATCCTGCATCGTGACAATGCGCCTTGTCACACAGCAATTTCCATAAACGGTTTTTTGGCCAGTAAAAATATTTCTGCGGCTCCTCAGCCTCCTTATTCGCCTGACTTCGGTCCTTGTGACTATTCTATCTTCTCAAGATTGAAAATTCATCTGAAAGGACACCATTTTGGGGCACTCGAAAATATTCAAACGGCTGTAACCGACCAGCTAAAGGCGATTCCAATATCCGAGTTCCAGCACTGCTATGAGGAATGGAAGAACCATCTCCAACGCTGTGTGGCTTCCCAAAGTAGTTATTTTAAGAGGGGCAACGTTCAATTATTCAATTATTCAAATATTTAAAAATATCAGTCCCCTTACTTAGTTTACACACCTCGTATGTGTATCGAAGAATATTATCATCACTGATAGGACTTTAGGTTGAGATTTATAGGTCCATAGCGAAAAATACGAACGAGAAACGTAAGCGCGTACACCCACACAGTTGATCGTGGAGAACGTATCCGATTGGTATAACTATAATTTTACACTCCAGTGACACTCGTGTAAGAATAGTTCATTAGGACGCGTAAATTCTAGTTTTTGGTTGATCCTGACGCTGGCACTAATACAAGAAAAATAGCAGGCAAAGTAAGCATATCAGATACAACTGCTTGCAAAATTATTCCTGAACAACAACTTAAATCATACTACGTACAATGAGTGTAAGCCCTAAATTAAAATGATCATCATCCTCGATTACAATTTTGTCCCTGGTTTTTGCAACACTACATTGGCTCCACTTTAATAAAATAGTGCTATTGGTGGATGAAAGAATATTCAGCCGGTATTCCACAATTAATTTCATCAATGGCCAGAAGATAGTCCACATGTAATTAAGCCAACACGATATCAACAAGAAAAATTCTGTAAATGTTTGGTCAGGAATAATACGAAATAATTATCTGATTGGTCCGCTTTTTTTAGATTCGAATTCTCCCTCTTGAACTTAGAACTACCTGCATTGCTGTAATTTATGTACACCAGGAGAAAAATATATCCGGATAGTCCATAGAGAGAGAAGCTTCACGCATATGCCAGCTAGTTATTAGTAGGGAGTGAATTCGTGTACCTACTCTAAGTTAAATTACAAAATTATCAGATTCGTCGAACCCAAAGATTTATAATTTTATAAATTGTATTTAACAGATAGTCTGTTATTTATTAGCAAATTTTATGGTTTGAAAAGTGCATTTTCATTTAAAAAAACATTTATGTTTTGTTGCAAAAATATAAATACGAATCATCCAATAGCTAATGAGTATACAAAATCCAAGACGTTTTGAATAAATATATACCTCCATTCTAAAATCTAGTAAATCACTTCTGAATGGTTCCTAGAAGGGACTGAATCTGATTCAGAAGTGATTTACTAGAAACTTGATTTGATCCATTGTTTACTTTACTTACTTAGCTTTGATCTCCATTGTCCGTAGGTCAGTGTTCCTAGTTAGCACATATTTATATTCATCACAGGTTATTAGCAATGATTAGAAATCAACGCCAAGAAACATATTTGGCAACACTGGTATTCTTCTTCTTTTTCTTAATCTTAGGCCTATCTAACGTTAGGGGTAACGCGATCTGTTGTTGATTTTATTCTCTGTTTCCGCGTATGTCTGTGCCTTTCTACATTGTGTCAGATGTTTTTTTTTATTTGTGTACCGTTTTTATTTAGATTTTCTTAATAAATTTATTTATAATCAATAATTCCGTTTTTATTTAAATCATTTTTCAACTCTTCCTTATAAACATGCCTTTTACTACTTTTTCGAACACAATTATATCAACTATTTCATAATTTATATTTGTGAGAAAATTGCCTGATCTTATAATATAAATACCGTTATCACCTTGATGAGTGAAGAACTTCAGATACGCATATCGGCAACTAAGTTGCCATCCTTAGGAAAATCGACCGAGAAAAATAACGTTAGACGTAGCACTCTGGGACATCACACAGAACACCACTTGAGTAACACTAATTTCTCGCTTATATTCTATGTCTATATATACTACTCAATCGTTCCGTTAAGCATGCTTCGTCACGCTCACCGAACCACAACAAATACTTAATAATAATAATATGTCTATTATCTAACAGGGCAGACCAAATTAATGAAAACGAGTAAATGTTCTTACAATAAAAGACAAGCAACAGGTAATATGGATTATGAACATAATAGGCATAAACAACATTTAACATTTTCTTATCGATAAATTCACTGCTACAATAATTCTACAATAATGGATTGATGCAGCAATGAAGTTTATTGTTGAAAAATTTATTGTGTTCAGTCGACAAGTTCGATGTTTGTGCATGTGCTGTCTTAGAGAGTATGCCATATGCATATATGTTAATTAATATTTAAAAAAATATTCATTTTAATTAATATTTTAACTAATGCAGTGATTGCATTTTGTTTCATGCCGAATTTTTGACACAACTACACAGATTTCTCATTTCTTATAGCGTAAATTTACACATGTCGCTACGGATGAGGATCGTATATTAATAGATATTCGTTTGTGTATGTCTAATCTTTGATTATCATGTGATCGAAAACATTGTTTTTATTACCGTACAACGTCAACGTTCATAAAACAAAGTTCCGAAACACAAAAAAATAGCAACACGAAAAACTCTCATACCATCAATAATAATAAAAAAATCAGCATCGACACGGCACAATCGTAATAAAAACAAAAAATGTAAAAACACACAGAATCAACCAAAGGGAAGGTGCGGTTTATTTAATCCGGGATTTTCCTGACAGCAACTGATTTGAATAATTATTTTCAGATTTGGAGATCCGCTCGCCCAGATTCACCGGTTCCAGTTGGCTGGCCTTTCCCACGCTGAGGGGCGCCTACAAGCACGTCCAGGTCACCCTAGAGCTGCGTCCGGAAGCCTACGACGGAATCTTCTTCCTGACTGGCGAAAGGGACGACATGGCAGGGGATTTTATGGCGCTTCTGTTGCATCAGGGCTTCGTCGAGTTCCGGTGAGTTGTAATAAAAATGTTTGCTTGGGCCGGCGTCTTCCTATAAAAAGGAATATTTATTGCTGAATTTTGTTTAATGTCCCCGGAAGAAAGTCATGCCCAATATCCCGATATTTTTAGATTTATGGTGCATTTTATATTTGTGGAATCGTGTGTTGTATTGTATTGAAGTGTAACCAATCGCTACCTTAAGGTTATAGGGTTATATGTTATACAGAAACACGTAACAGGATAGATATTCCTAATTATCGTCCAATTTTATTCCTATCTTCCCTTTCTAACGTTTCTGAACAAATTCTCTATAGTCATAAATAAATAATATAGTAATAAATAAAATGCAGCGTCTATTTTGACCAAACTAAAGTATTCAACGTAATTCATCACGAAATATGGCTGGCAAAATTAGAATTGTGCGTATGGGGATGGTGTGACATTAGACATTTTTTGAATGATATTTTGGGAACCATAGGCAGATCGTTGAAGTACTTGATTGATTAATCGCTAATGCAGAGACAAGTCTTCTACATCCCTTAACACTGCGGCCTTAAGGCCTATTGTATTACTCTGCATTCGGTTATTTCCTGATTATCCGAACAGATCTACCCCCCTGATCTGACAAGGTTTAGTAGTATGTGCGTCAAATCCCTTTCCGGTATGCTCTGTGGTGCGTCAATTTCATCAAATAGGGCATTTCTCCGGTGGCTTAATGCATGGCATTCAAAAATAATGTGAGAGGCTGTTTCCTCCTCTTCATTGCATAATCTACGCAGAGGTTCCTCTCTATAGACTGCCATTCTGTCTAAATGTATCATTAGGTTGCCGTGTCCAATAAGTAGACACGTCATTATCCTAATCTGCGTTCTGCTAAGCGACAGTATGTCAGCTGCCCAATGTTGTGATGGTTTCCTCATCATCTGTTTGTTGTGTTTCTGTACTGCCACATGGTACCAGTGTTTCTGGTGTTGGTCAATCACCCACTCAGTTACCGCACCACGCGCAGCAGTTTTTGTGATCCCTGTTTGGATAATATTATTTACGTAGTGACTCACAGAGCAGTATTGTGAAGAGGACCAAAATGTATCAAATACGATTTTTTTAACACCCCACATTTTACTGCTTAGTAGCAAATGTAAATGTTTTGAGCATTCAATATTTCTCACATGAAAAGAGTCTCAATTATAGGGTTTAGGTCAAAGGCCAACTGATACATTTGTCTGTTGGGAATAAAGAGTTCGCTCAACGTAAATAAGGTGCTTATCTTGTGTGGACCAATATCGCATAACACTTGCTTTACCATTCGGAGCCCTACACCCAGTCCAAAGTTAAGTGTTGACCATTACGAATTTTGTTATTATTGAAGCTATGAAGCTGGTTGAATTAGCAAATTACAGGTATTTGTGATTTTGATTGAAATGGTGAAAACAGAAAAACAATTAAGTATTTCATTAGATATCAACAAAAGCACTTTTCTAAAGGGAATGGTATGTATATTTATAATACACCAAACTTCTTGATACGTGACTGTTCACCAGCTTTTAAATATTCTTTAAGTATTTTATTCAACTTGAGCGGCAGCACTTCTACACTTCCAATTTCCTGGAAAGTGAGTAAAGTTGTACCCCTTTTTAAAAAAGGCAAGCAGGAAGATATTGGCAACTACAGACCTATTAACATTATGCACACCCACATCAGCTTAACTGTATTGCGGTTCGCTAGGTTTTGAAGGTCTTGCAGGCAATCCCATACCAGCTTGGAAGATATCCCATAAGATGCTAATGCGTTTAAGACAGCTTGACTGTCCGTGAGAATGTAGAGCGGTTTGGTTTGTCGTCCCTGCTGCAAACGCTTTCTTGTACGGATTTGTATTGCACAGATTTACGCGTTGCTATTGGTCGTGACGTCAAAGAGTATGATCCCTGTACGATGTCCATGTGACAATTCTGAATAATTAACTTAACTTATGGTGGTGTCGCTGAATCCTTAAGTTATCTATTCTCTTAGTTTCTACACAGCTTTAGTGTATTTTGAATTAGAAGAGACACTTGGTGGTTTAATTAATTTGAACTTTTTTGCAACAAGTAAATGTTCTATGTGCTTAAACCTCCTATCTGCCATAATGTACACATTTGGTGGTAAAATGTTAAAAAAAGCCACTGTGCTCTACAATTGTAGCATCAGATGTGCGCCCACCAAAACCTGTAGAAATGAAATTTATGATGCCATCAGGAGAAATTAAATATTTTATAGTATTACATTACTTATACTCTGACCATGTCAAAGTTTGTTTAACAGCACCTGAAGGCCTCTCAGATTCAATCTAAACAATCTAAAATGCATAGAACATATCTGCATCCAGCTCAAAATGATGGTGGTAAATTTAACTCTATTGTATCAGTACTGAAAATATACATTTTCTTAAATATTTTCTAATAAGTGGCAATAATTTTGTAAATATTTTTGAAGAGTAATTCTCATTTATGCCAAAATCATCTCCAAGTAGAATAAATTATTGTCGTGCTCTTATCCTTTTTGGAGTTAGAAATATATGCACATTTTACGAGGTTACAGTATTTATGAAGTAAAATGCATAATCAGGTAAATCCAAGTAAATCCTATGTCTCTTTTTTTCAATTCTTATCATACTACATTTCAATGGCAAGCTTTTAAAGTCCTGATTTGTTTCTTTTGCACGTTTTGCACGAGTCATACTCTATAACGTCAGCCAGCTTGAAGCGCTTTAGTGATCGTTTGAAATGCTTTCTAATCGCAGGAAACATTAATCGCCTTTTTTTCAATTAGTACTGTAACCATATCAGGCGCATGTTAGCAACCGTCACAACATTTCCCTTATATTATCAAATTTTTTTTAAAAACCTAATTGCGAAAAATAGCATAAAAAACACGTTTCATAAGACATTAAAGCACTCATTCATTAAGAAGCTCGTCGCCACTCGTTTCTTAACCTTGAATTCGTACTTTCAAACGTCATTATGAAACTAGCTGTTTAATATACTATTAAGTTATTGCTGGTTTTTAAGGAATAATACTCGGGGAATACTCTCTGCAGATACGGCAAAAGGATATTATTGATACAAAAAAAATTGAAAAGTTCCCTATTCAACAGTAGAACCTTATTTTTTTATTGATTGGGAATTATTGACATACCTACAAGACGTAGATAGTAGATAATAATTAGAAGTTTATTTGTACAATTTATTGCTATATTATGTTACATGTTCATTTGTTAACCGCTGTATATTAAGTTTCTTTCCTTTTACCATCATTTTTTACAATAGTTGTTTTGAATTGTTACCTTGTTAATTATTAAATTAAGAACCCAAGGCCCTGAGAAATAAGCAAAAGTAACATTATCATTTTTTAACAATTCCCATTCATTGAAAACTTACTATTGATTCATCAATTGATTTAACCTAAAGAAAGTGTTATTATAATTTATTATAATAACTCTTGTTGGTTGCGTAATCGTTGGGGACCAATTTAATTCACACATTTACGTTAGGCACAAATTTAATTTGATTTAATTTGTTTATTTTGCAGATCATTAGACTTTATTGGATTTTGGGCAATAAAAACAATGAGCACGCAAATTGAAGATTTCTTTCCTGTAGTTTCAGGATTAGAATTAGATTTAATCTTTTGAACAAACATATACTTCACCAATAATACTAAAAGTTAACGAAAAAAATGTACCAAAATATTTGCAACCTCCAAAAGAAAAATGTGAAAAGGATTTAAGAGCAATTGTTCTGAACTTGTAGACCGTGCAAACGGTAAATTTGAAATTATAAGAATGACATCGTGCAAGCGTATCAATCAAAGAAAGAATCAGAAATGGAGATAGTGTTGCGATTCAAACATTGATCATTTATCATCTTTTCTACTGTTGATCCTACAAAATAAGTTAATTTATAATTTGTATAAATTTTTAAAACTTAATTTGTGATAAATACACTTTTAAAGGACTTGTGTAGGTTACATCAAATCACAAGTCGTTTACATCTCCATTTTTTTGTCCCGTTAAATCTTCAGGTATCTCCGCTTTACATATTCCAAAATTTGTTCTTCGATACCCTCCCACCCCATCCATCCCTATTATTTATATTATCCCCGCAGAGATAATAGGCGCCGGGTGCAAATTGCCTTTTTTATACCTAGACTTTCCGCCTCTCGGCTCCAGCAACGTCGTGATCAATATGCCGAAGTAAAGTTTTGCTCGCTCGCTTCGATAAACGGTGCGTTTCAACTTGATTGAATCCGAATTAATGTCGTCGCGTAGGCTGAAATTCTAAAGGGGCGTAGACCCGATACGTCTACCAGTATGGATAGTAAGGGAATAGCAGAGAATAGTTAAGACAACCTTCGGTAATATTGGAATTGTTTTTTCCTTTAGGGGATTGATGTTACACTCAGAATCCAGAATACTGCATTTGAATACGGCAAAGTTTCACTACTAGGAGTTATTTTGCGTGTTACAATGCGTGACTTTACTAGATTTTACGTTAAATGGCATGAACTTTAGCATGTATTTGTACAAACACATAAAATAGGGACACAAGGTATTTTGGAGTGAGTGGATGTGAGTTTATTTTTAAAATGTTTTATTGTCTGCAGTGAGGCGTTAACTTATATCGTGATCAATATTATCGTGAATGTCACGAGAAATAAAGTGATTTCCTTTCCTTTCTTTTATCTATTTATATATCATATTGCGATTGTTATCTTTAGAAGGTATAAATATTGGTTTTATAATATATACAGGGTGACGCATTAGTGTGGTAAAGCTCGATGTATCCGCTGTTATATGAAATCTCAAGAAAAGTTATTTACGAAAATTGTAGACAGTCTTAAACTTAACATTTTAAAACTACTTTCATATCACCAGGGTGAACCAAACATATGTTTGCTTAAATGGAACACCCTGCATATTCCATCAGATTTAGATTAAGCTCATGCGTGTTTCAAAAGTTATTGTCAATTTTATATGAAAATCATTGTGAGTTCAAGGTCAGATTGTGTCGTTTGCAGTAGCAAACGACACAATCTGAAATTTTTTTAACGTGCATAGATTTTTGATATCCGGCTACTTTTATAGCAAAGTCACATTTTTTTCAAAATTATCAAAACTGCAAACAGAGCGGGCCGAAACTCAAATACATAAATTTTTCGATTATTTTTAATGGATCACCCTGTATTTTTTATCATAAAAAGAAGGATTAGTTCAGCTACTTATTTTTATTAAGCACTCTCTATACCTAAAGTCATTAATTTCTTGGATATTTTGAAATCTTTTAAAAAGTGAAATTATTTTAATATACTTAGCAAGATAGTCATGGATAAATATCAGTTTATTCTTTAATAGAACTACAAAATACAAACATTTATAACTTACACTACTGATTAACATATAATTCATTAACTCAACTATTTACAATGAAGTTCTATAATAAATGTTCAAAATACCCACCCGAACTATCATTAGAAAATTGCACCCATTCTTCAAGCAATCGGTTTACATTTCTTAACATTTCTAAATTAATACTCGAGAATGCTTCTCTTATCCTGTTTTTCATATCACTTTGTGTAGTTGGCGGTACTTGATATACAACCTTTTTTTTACGTACGACCACATGAAGAAGTCAATTTTAGTGATCTCTCATGATCGAGCTAGTCACCCAATTGGTTCCCCACTTCTTATCGATCTTTCAGGGAAATTGGTGTTTAGACGATCGTGTATTAACCTACCGTGAACTAACGAAACTTCATCATGCAGATACCACATCCTGTGACAAACGTTTAGAGGAAAGATTTTCCAATAACAACGGTAAATGATTTTATAAAAAGTATAAATAAACTTCACCATTCGTCCTTCCAAAAAATTGGATCACATTTTTTCGAAGGACGAGTGAATGGTCATTGCATAATCTCTTAGCTAGTAAGTAAGACCTAAAAATTAATGTACCTAAACTAATCTTTCTTTTAATGATATAAAATACAGGATGATACCACCTAATGTATTTCAGTTTTGACTCGCCCTATAATCAAAAAAATATTACTTTGCTATAAAACTGTGCCAATCCATACTTGTAAAAAAAAATTCGGACTGTGTCGTTTGCGGTATACAAGACCTAGAACTCGCAGTGATTTTTATATAAAATTGACCATAATTTCTGAAACACGCTGTATAATTCAATGAAATTGTGCATTCAAAGTGTGGGACATGAGCTTAATCTAAATCTGAAATAATACACAGAGTGTTCTATTTAAGAAGACACATGTTTGATTCATCCTGGTGCTATGAAACAACCTGTATATATGAAAATAATTTCAAAATGTTAAGTTTAAAACTGCTTACAATTTTCGTAAATAACTTTTTTGATATCCTATATGATAACGGGGATATCGAGCTTTGCCACACTAATGCGTTACCCTGTATATTTATTAGCTTCTTCAGGAGTATGGGTGCTACCTCATCACTCCATGTTCTCTTGTGTCTTCCCCGGCTTCCTTTGGTAACTAAGTTACCGCTAAGTATATTTATATATTTTTTTTTAATAATTTTTTTATATACTTCATCTTTTGAACGTACGTGCCTGCTATTGGCAGAAATCTTCTTTTTTGGATTTATTAGTCATTCGAAGCCGATAAGATCACACGCTAACACGGATCTCAGCTGACTGGTAATTTAGTTACCGCTTTTGGGATTGCTCCATGAATCCGCAGCTGGACGTTAGATGTCTCTGGGACTTTCCTTAAAAACATGTACTAACGTTTGGTTAACGATAAGGAGTATTAAACGAGCGACAGGCATTCCTCCGACGTGCACTGATGAGGACTAAGTGAGTCCGAAACAGCTGTCTGTACGTGAGGAATGCCTAGAACTATACAATCAGACATGTTGTGTGATCTCAGAGGTATATTTATATATTTTTTAAATATATTTTTTATATACATCATCTTTTGAACGTACGTGCCGGCTATTGGCAGAAATCTTCTTTTTTTTTGATAGTCTTTGGGTGTTCATTCTAGTAATATGCCCAAACCATCTAAACTGCTGATCATCAATTCCAGTCAGTACTGACTCCGCTTCTAGTTCCTCTTGGATGATTCCATTGCCTATTCGGTCTTTGCGTGTTATGTCCTTAACCCTTCCTAAGTATTTGATGTCAACTGTCAGAATTCTGTTTTTTTCAAGTAGGGTGTATATCCACCGCTTCTAACTTGTCATTTTGTATTCCTACGTTTGTGTTGCTTGATTGCAGATAATGTTTTCATTTTCTTCGTATTGATTTTCATATTGGTTTTGATTAATTCCCTTCCATATTGTAATATTCTTTTGGAGGTCCCTTTAACTTGGTGTATATATCATTAAATCATCGGCATATTCTGATGGCCTGGCTCATCTTAACTGATTGCACCTTGTGAGTGTGTTCTTTACTTTATTACTTATACTCTTGATTATCTCGTTCATTACTATTACAAATAGCAAGAGGCTTAACAGTCCCCCTTTCCAAAGACCATCCACTGTCTTCAGATTTTCTGATTCCAATTTACGACATAACTGTTATTATCCTCATACATATTTTTGAAGGTTTTTATAGTAATTTGTTGTGAAGATTCACGCCGTTCATTACATTCTTGCATAACACAAACACTAATATCGAACGTCAAGAGAACAAAGAGTCGCAAAAAAAGAACTGCCGACCACGATAAAAACCATCGAAAACAGCAACCTACGATAGCATAACCCGCCAGCATTAAGCAAGAACCAGATTTCCGCATCTTCCTCTTTAACGTTCCCCGTGTTCCATATTTCTATTCCCCCGTGACGTGCCGATAAAATCGAGAGAGCGTGGAGTAGCGGGAGAACGAACGCCGAACGTATTAATCGAATCGGAAAGTTCATATGGCACGCAACGATAAATCCGATGGATCCCGCAGGTCCGGGATTTGAATTTCATGAGACTCTGACGACGAGGTATCGTGTTCGGTAGGCCTGTGGTGCTGTAAGTAGCGAAACGTATCGGAAAACGGTGGAGGGATCGGAAATTTCCGAAGTAAAAAGTAGATAAGGGCAATTTGGGTTAATTTTAGGAATGGAGTGGATGATCCCGAAAGCTTTCTGGATGTGAAAGCCAATAAATTCGATTTAACCTAATTTTAAAAGTAATTTATGAGGAGGATGCTTAATTGTTCCAAAGTTAATGTCCGTCTGAACAAAGGCATTATAAAAATTAATCGCAACACTTTTTTTAATATAAAGAATTTCTTTAGAGATATAGAATATTTTCGGAGTATACGATCAAGGAAATTTAAAAAATGGTTATCGAAATGTTTTAATACCAAAGTTACTAGGTAATCCTATTAATGGGCAATGCATCATATCTTAATATTTAGCTGAATAAACCACCCGTTACGGCAAATAGAAAAAGCCATATCATCTGCTATTGGTTGACAGGTTGCGAATAATATAAAGGTTGTCCATTCAACTTCTTAGGAATAACTTAGAAAGATACTTCAGAGGCCAAAGTCGCTGCGCACTATAGATGTATACAGTGTGTCATTACTTTTACTAAAAGAGATAAAGAACGCAATAAGCACTTCCCTAGCAAATATACTTAATAGATGTGTAGAAGAAGAAATATGCCCAAATCTACCGAAAGTAGCAAAGGTACTTCCCTTGTTAAACCATGCGATAGCTACAGCCCTATCAGGCAGACAAGGCGCCTGCATTTTCCTTTTGAACAAGCTATTGTCCATGGATTAGCTAGACATTTTGAACAGCAAGATCTATTATACAAACAACAGCATGGATTCAAGAGGGGATGCTCGGAAGCAACTGCTATTTTAGATGTCACGAACTTCATATATCGCACCTACGAAGATACACATTTGGCAAAACGTTCATAGAGTAATTCTATGCCCTTTACAAAGAATCTTTGTCTTGGTCTGCAAATCACTCCTCAATGGCGCATATGACTTCGCCATTTATCGAAAATCTGTTACCTTTCAAATGTTTTCAGGGTTCTCGGAATAAAAAATAGTGTGACGGTGCTAAATCCGCAGAATTGGGCGAGTGGTCAATCAATTTCATCAATTTTCTGCAGGGCAATCGGCGAATTGTGAGCAACTCAAGCATAATATGCTTCCGCGATTCGTGAACCCTGTTCCAAATAATCTGTCAGAATTATCCCATTTTTGATAAATAAACTGAAGCAAGGATCTTGGCAGCCCTTTCTTTGAGCACGGAATTCTTTGGGTCGTGGAGAACCAGAACGATTTCACTCTTTAGATTGTTCTTTAGTCTCTGGGTCACAGTGACGAACGCACGTTTCGTCAAGCCGATACGGAAAGTTTGAGGTATCTTCTTTAAACCGCAAATTTCTTTCGACGTCGTAACTTAAACACGCTTCTGATTCAAGCAATTCGGAATCCATCCGTGCGATAGCTTTCTCATACCTAAATCGTCATAAATGATGTAAAACACACAATCATGGGAAATGTGCAATGCTTCTGCTTTACGTTTGAGTCCAATTCGTCGACCTTCTAAGATCGTATCACGGATAGAAACGATCTTTTCCGGAGTGGACACCAGAAGCTAGCCTTCCATGAGGATGTTCATTTTTGACATCCAATCTGCAGTCCAGTTTTTAATAGTGACATATGAAGGACACTGATCCACTAAAATTTTTGTCATATCAGAAAGACTTTTTTTACACATTAATCAAAATAAATACTTAAACTGCAACCCGATTGTTTCAAAATCTAGCTTTTTCTCAACCATGTCTTTTTTTTAATTTACAATCTTATCACCGTTAAAGTTCCTCTTCTTCTTCTTGCTTTCTACACGTGGTAGGTAGGTTACTGCCTGTGTTCTGTATATGTTCAGCATTGCATATGTATATTTCCAGCGTTTGGATGGTGTGCCTTGATTTCTTTTCCCAACAGAGATATTTATTTCGGCACTTTTCACTAGTCGCCCATTCTCCTTACGTGTTTGTTCCAGCATTTTCTTCGTTTTCGTATCTATTTTCCCACGTCCTGTATTCCGCTTTGTTGCCGTAGGTCTTCGCTCCTGATTCTGTCGAGCAGTGTTTTCCTATTTATGCTCCTTTTTATTTTCATCTCCAATTATCGCAACATTTGCTGTGTTTTGGAGGTATCTGGTCTTGTTCCCACAGCGTATGTCATTATTGGCCTTATTGCTGATCTATATACTCTTGTTTTACTTTCCATGCTAAGGTATCTGTTCCTCTATAGAATGCCTTTTAGGCACCCTGAGATTCGGGATGCTTTCATTACTTCTTCTAAGAGCTTTTTACACCAGCGCCCAAATATTTTAACTGATTTACTTGTACAGCAACTAGTATTGTAACGCTGATATATTATGTTCCTCGACATTCAACGTAAGGATTTTAAAATTAAATATTTCAAGCCCTAATGAAGACATGATTAGTGTCGAAAATATTTGGCTAATAAAGAAATAAATTTATTTAATGTCAGCTTTTTCTACCGTTTGCTGAATCCTTGAAAAAATACATTGGAGTTATCAGCATTACAATACTAGTTTCTAAATTACAAGCACTCCGTTAGTTCTCATCCGATTTATTGTTCGATCATCCTTTGATCAACCTCCAGTTTGCATCTTACCGGTTCTTTGGATGTTACTAGACATTCGGTTTTTTCAGTGTTAATACTCCTATTCAGTTGTTTTGCTGATTGATTAAAGGAATGAAGTGATCTTTGCAAATTGTCATAGGAATTAGCGATTAGTACCGCATCGTAGCAAACAGCGTTGAAGTAAGTATTGCTCATTTTGTAGCCTGTTGTTTTAAATATCTCTTTCGATTATTTTGTTCATAATCATATTGAAATTACGGATGTCAAACTTTCACTACTTATTTATAAAATATCATAGCTGTAAACGCGTAGTGACCGTGTTCAAGTTTATGCCCCAAATTACGATTATGTTGCTCTAGGGACTAAAAGTAATTGGTCCGACTATAATTCAATCTATTTTGTACGATCAACTATGCAAAGATGGTGATCGCATGTAGGTATTTACTTTAATTTAATCAAACCTAGTAGAACCTTAAACTTCCAAATACCTTATCTGTCCAACATACGAACTTTAGCATGACTGGCTTAGCTGTGTTAATGCTTCCATTCCCTGTACAAAACTAATTAGTATTTGCTTTATATGTATTCGTCAAATGTAAATGTATACTTGAGCCTCATGCTATTTGAAGCACTCACACATTGCTCTACATCTTTGCATCATTTCGGACAGCCCATAAATATCAAAAGAAAAGGTCGAAGAACTACTTTAAAGCCGTTAGCGTAAATGGATAGAAGCAAGAAATTTGCAATGGCAATAGAAACTTCCGTATCGGGGGATAAAAACTGAGATTGAATTATTAAAATTGTTTAGGGCGACTCCGAATGCACATCGAGAAACGCGGAATTTCCTCGGTACGAACTTCTTTGTTTTGTGTAAACTTTTTTAAGAAAGCTTTTTAAAAGTATTCCGTTAATATTTCTCCGGGAAAGTTTCTAACATCGTGTCCGTGTATTTCACCAGAAGAGAATTGGGCCTTGAAATTCAATTTTATTTTCAGCTATATTTTTGCCTGACAGTACCTCGATTAATGGGTTTGTTTACTATAAGATAAGTGTAAGTCGGATTACGTGACAAATTGTTATCGGAGACAGTTACTCGATTACGGTTTCGGTTTTCGCTTTTAATAACCCTCGGCAAAGTAGCAACAGAGAGTGGGTGTGTGAGGGAGAAAGAGAAGTATCTTGAAGGGGCAGTTCACTTTCTACTTTATAATGAGATAAGGGGGATGCAAGGGCGCTAACGAGACGGTGTTAGATGATCCATAGATCGTATCAACCTCCACATGCAGTATGGGATATAATAGCAACTTTTATCTTTTACTATCCTTATTTGCCGTCTTCACTTGCGATTGCTATGTATTGCAATTATATAGCAACTTTTATCTTTTACTATCATTAGTTCCTGTCATTAGTGCTTCTGATTGCTATGTTGCAACTTACTTACATATGTCGGCGTCGCCAAAGTACCTATCTATCTGTCTATTAGCGTCTACTGCTGTTAATCGTTATCGTCGTAGTTTTAAAATATTTTTAGTTAAATTCCACGTTAATTTGTTTATATATAGTTGTACAAATCGTTCTGTTCAGAACGCTTCCATCTTTTTTGAGCGTCCACAGAGTAATATGGATATTTTTCTTGATTTTTTGAAATTTTATAATCTATACATTTGATTACAGTTTTCACTGCATTAATAGAACCTGTAGGGAAAGAACGACAAAGGAGAAAAATTTAGTCTGAAGGAGAAGTATATGATTGCAAAAGTTTTAAATTATTTTAATAAAACTATGAATGTTAGTGCTGACATTCAAGCAGCAAGTAAAGTTCTGGGTTGCTCAGAGCGTACAATATATAATATAAAACAGGAGCAACAAACTGGTTCATTATCAAGTCCAAAACACCTCAAGAAAATTCGATGTAAAGTGCATCGTTTTTTTATACAGAATATGCCACCTACATTAAATGCAATTCTTGCTGTTGTCAATGCTGATGATGATCTCCCTAACTTCAGTCGAGCAACTTTACATAGATTACACGATATGGGTTTCGAATTTAAAAAAGTAGGACGTAAAAGTATAAGGTGGAGACACAAATACTTACGAGAGATCAAGAAATTTAGAGGAGAAGGTACAATTTAGTTCTTGCTATTCGACATTTCTGTAATCATGGGTGAATACAGGGCATGTAGTAATTAAAACTTCTAACTTCTAATACTACAATTCAAAATAGTCGACAAGCTTTTAGCCAAGGATTAAGTACTGGTTTGAAATCTCCAACCGGGCTTGGACCTCGTTTTGCATTAGTTCCTGCTGGTGATGATAACGGATTTGTTCCTGGTGCTGAATATAGATTTCTCTGCAAGAAAAACACTGCTGATGTTCATCATGAGGTGGATTCAGACACATACGAGGATTGATTTATTAAGAAATTGCTTCCAAATATACCGCAGAAGTCAGTGATTGCTCTTGATAATGCTTCCTATCACTGCAGAAAATTAGAAAAAATTCCAACGGCAGCATTGAAAAAAAGCAATATTATTGATTGGCTCCCTGAGAAACAAATACCAACCACTGACGATATGCTAAAAACAGACTTACTGTTTTGCGTGCCACAAATTAAACCGCAGTATGATAAAAGAAAGATTGACGAACTTGCAAAAGAAAAAGGTCATGATGTTCTTCGAATACCACCTTACAACTGCTAGTTAAATCCCATTGAAATGGTATGGGCACAAGTTAAAAACTGTATAAAAGTGAATAATAATAATAGGTAAAAGATATGGAGAAATTAATTCGAAAAGCATATAGCACTGTAACAGTTGATAAGTGGCAAAATTACAACAAACATGTAAAAAATATTGAAAAGGAAATGTGGATAGCGGATAATTTGCAGGATGACATTGAGGAATTTATTATTCATGTAACAGATTCGTCATCATCTGAAGATCAAACTGGTTCATCGACTGAGTAAAAGGCCACACACCACAAATTGATTTAATAAAATTCGGGACATATGTTTCAAGAGAACGTCGGCCCTCATTGTCAACCAATTCCCGAATTGTGGAGTGTGAATTTCCCGATACTGCGTATTAGTGATACCAGCCCACAGTCCTTGCAATTCTTCATGCTATTTATTTCTTAAATATTATTGTATTATATGGGGATTTGTATGATTCCAGCTATTTTTGTTACAAAAGGGGAAACTATTATTTGTTAAAGGATTAGTCCGTGTAGCAAATATTACCACGGACCCGCAGTAGTATGAATTTTGTAGTAAGAATAGATACAAACTTATGCACTTTCAACTGCACGTTTCTCTTTGAGGCTTTATTTTTTACTGAACGTTGTATGATGTAGCGGTTTGTAGAATGAACCCTTTAATTGACATAGTGCTGACATAATGTCGCTGTATAACTTTCGAAAATAGATGGCAGTTCACACGAATTCGACAAGTATTTCCATCGGTATACACAACAAATATCATTTAACAATGTTTTGACAAGTTGGAATAAACAAATGTATATTTATCTATACGAATGAGTTTTACGCATCCTCAATAAACATTATTAAAATTAACGTGTTCGACATCCGATTTTCACCCCATATAAATCATTCCACCTGAATATTACCAATATAAAATACTTCAAATAATCAATTCATACGCTCAAATCTACCACACTATATAGTGCAGATAATCGGACAAATAACAAAAATAGCAGCGTCATGGAAATAAACCAAAATCCGGCGTTGTACTGCTCCGAATAATGTCACCCTCGAATCTGGGAAACATACGTCGAAAACAGGTGCCAACCGCAAAACATTGAAATCGCCTATACCCCCACCGACAGCTCTCCTGTAAGTACACACAGCCGCGCGCAACCGATATTCGTTGTGTGTTTTTAGGTTTTGATATTTTTGGAAATTTCGCCCGACAAGCCATAAATCTCATTGGGATTCGCTCACGCAACTCACTAAACATACGTAATTTAATATTCGATAATGCCACGCTTCGTTTCTGGAGTTCACATAATAATGTATGCATGCACCATCTATTCGTTCGTTTCCGGAATGTTGTGTTATGCGGCGACCAGAGTTTTTAGTCCTCTGGGACGGACATTCATGCAACATAATTTCATCGATCGTATCGAACACAATCATGCGAGTTTACAAATGTCGACAGCTTCGAGGATTGCAGATATGTATGATGTAGATGTGTATGTATGCATACAGTGTGGAAGCAATGGATCTGGCTATAGGAAACGATGATTTAGATGGTCGACCATAAGAAGGAGGAACTAATAATAAGCGCCTGCTTGCGCGTCCCAAGTTACTTGGATCCCATTCATAAGCATTAGAATCTATGGGAGGAACGTTAACGTTGTAATAGCAGCGGCAGGATAAATATCCATGCACGTGATTTATTACGACACATTACCAACTGCACAATATGAATTTATCAATTTTTAAAATACATGTCAATGGAGATATAATCAATAGTTTAACATATAAATAGTTAGAGATTATTTCACTATTGCACAAATTATCAGTTGCACTAATTAAATAATTATTATAAGCGTCTATTATCAATTAACGCAATTCGACTTTCTTCTCAACTGTTGGTATTCGTCGACACCGCTGTCCGTAGTTGTTTATTGTTCCTGTCAGACAATTGCTTATTTAACGGCTTTTTTCTTTGCTATAATACCTTTTTTTTTGAAAATTAGATCTTATCTCAAATAATCACGTTTCTTGGCGACTGTATTACAAAGGTATTACCCTAAAAATGCCGAAATATTTACGTAAACAAGCAAAAGAAATGATTGCATTTTAATAACGTTCTTCGAAGAAGTACGTGATAGTATTTGCATTCGTATGCAACCCTTGACACCCTTTACGGCTGTGAGGGGTAAGTAGAGTATTTGCGCAAGTGTAGTGTTCAAAGAATTATAACCTATGTAACTTTGGCGTGTTGCCGCAGCACAAGCATTTGTGTCAGTACAAGCAGTTAAAAACCATAAATCCCTGACTGATCCTAAAGCAAATCGACAGAAGCCTATTGTATTAGGTATCGATGATGCTACCAATTCATCAACAAGGAATATTGTATATGAAAGGTATCCAAATAGTAGGTATGAGTAGGTATGAATTTTAATTTATTTCCAGTTATCTTGATATTTACCCAACAAGCATACTGCAGGAAATGAGCAATTGCCTAGCTTCTTGATTCGTAACTGCAGATGCGTTTTTGCCTCTCCACTGCAGATGCGTTTTTGCCTCTCCACTGCAGATAATCATTAACCTTTCCATTGAGTCCAGCATTTTCTCGGATCAATGGAAGACAACGAAAGTTGTTCCTGTACATAAAAAAGGCGATCGTACGTGTTTATCCAACTACAGACCTATATCTGTTATATCCAACTTTGCCAAGTTTTACGAGAAAGTCTTACTTACTTACTCTAGCATATTCAACAGCACCCGTACCTTCATTTCATCTGAGCAGCATGGTTTCATATCTGAACACTCAACTGTTACCAATTTGGCAACGGTAACTCCAGTATGTGGGAGAGGTACTTGACAGAGGAGAAAGGGTTGATGTAATTTATACGGACTTGTCAGAGGTATTCGACTCAATTGATCACGAAATTCTTCTATTCTGGTTATCCTCTTTTGGCTTCGTTCCTTCTCTAAAACTACTCCGCTCTTACCCAAGTCATAGACGGTGTTATTTAGCCTACAACCTAACCACTTTGTTCTGTCTACCGGCGTTCCTCAGGGTTCAAACCTTGGACCTCTACTATTCGTATTATTTATAAACGATTTACTATTTGATTGTCTGATCGTTGCGTAAGCGGTTGATATCAAGACCTATTCGGAGATTACCTGTCCCACCAATGAAGCGCTACTACAAAGAAACCTAGACATACTCCATAAATAGTGTGACTACAATAAGCTACAGCTGGATATCAAAAAATGTTGTGTAGTTACATATTCACCGCTACCAGTCTCTTCCACATCATATCACATTAACGACAATAAGGTAATATCAGCATCTGAGTTTAAAGACCTTGGAGTATTAGTCGATTCCAATCTTAATTTTAAATCACATATACAAAAAGTATCTTCTGATGCCTAGAAATCTCTTGGGTTCATCATGCGAATATCTACATATTTCACGAATACTGCCATACTCAAGACTCTACTTTGTTTATGATCTGAGCAAATTAGAATATGCTTGTCTTATTTGGTATCCTTTATATGCATCGGATTTCCTAACACTTGATCGTATCCACCGCAGATTTTTTAATTTCCTCTCTTACAAACTGGATAGTACTTATCCAGAGATGGGCATCCCACAAGCCGAAATTGGGTGAGTTGAGACACTGTATGCTGCCTTTGCGCGCCAGGAGAGATGGTATCTGCAGGAAATTTTTGAAGAATCTTCTGGGAAACTACATCGATATACGTTCAAGCAGGAAGAGGCGCTTGAGCGTATGGCGTTCATTGTGGCAAGGTTGAGTGCGAGATATGACTCCACATTTATAGTTCCGTTCTTCTGCCTGTATACACTCTTTCCAAGCTGGGTAATCAAGAGACGGGTGATATATTTGAAATTTAAAATTGACTAATTGATTGTCAACAATTATCTTGTTTCTTATAATTGGGAGTATTTGTATGACTTTCTTATAATTTGTTGCCAGCACTTTTGTCTATATTATGACATATGTTAATTTAGGTTAAATTTATACTTTCAACGTGTGCTCATGCTTTTTAGTTTTAGTCATTTTTCTTGTCCTGTTATTGGGGTTTGGCCTGTTGGGCAATAAATTATATTATTATTATTATTTCTAGTTATCTTGATATTTTAGTACAACTCATTACACGGATTCCGTGTTGCAAATTTTCAAGGATAGAGATGTATCTCATTGATGCCTTTCGTTTCTAGGGATTATTTTAAAGTGAAATGCTCTCCGTTGGGGAAAAGAATGATCCTCGACAAGAATTGATGGAATCGCCACATGTGAGTCTTGCATTTGCTATATGCATATAACAAATGCAAGACTCAATTTTCTTTTGCAAAAGTGACTAGAGTGATTGTGATAATAGTGCATAAACTATAATAAATAAAATACAAATGTCTGTAAATTTATTTGTTACACGAGTTTAGCGTAGCATCCCTTACATAATTATCCATGCTTTTCTTTGTACACATTCATCCTCAGATGTTCTCCCATGTTATGATTAATAGTCAAATATTTTGACATTGTTCTGACAACACTAACAATAAGTTTTCTTGATGTAACTTGCAAAACCAAATAAATTTTGCTTTATGCTATGTTCAATATATTTCTCATTTCTTTCATAACCTCTTAGGAATACGATAAGTAACATAACCTAATATTTATTTATTCAATGAAAAGTCATTCGAAACGTGTTTTGGCAACAACGCATTTAAGACGTCATTCACAATCAATGACGTGCATTGATTTTTATCCTGCCTGTCCTATACGCTAGCCCGTTAACACACTATATTTGGGGCACTGCGCGGGTACTTTTTTTCCTACCTGCATCTGAACCGCATCTGCATCTTTACGATTCGTATCCGATCCGTATCCGCCTGATTGAGAGGGGATAATATCCGCATCTGCTATTTATCATCTACATCAATGACTTGCTGCCTCGTTTGGAATGTCGTGTATTAGCTTATGCCGAAGATCTTTAGGAAAATAGCATCGGTAAAAGACTCTGAATCTCAGCAACGTGATTTATGCGTTATAAATAACTGGTGCAATGAAAATAGGATCAGAGTAAATATTGATAAGTGTGCTGTGG
>JARFOC010000092.1:0-25323 GCA_031763485.1 Osmoderma eremita
GAATCATTGCTAATTTAACCGAATCTGTAGCATTAATAATAAGAAAGTTAGCAATAGCGCCCCGAAATTTTTGAACAGCCTGTATATATAGGATGGTTGATTTTTCATTGTGCACTCATTATTTTCGTGAGACTCAAAGTATTTAAAAAATTCAAAGACAAATCTGATACAATATTTCGTGCCCTTTCCGGTCCGGTAAGATAGATTGCTGTACTTTCAAAAACAAAAGAGGAGCGAATACAATTTGGTTTTCTTAAATCGAACACCCTGCATTTTTCTTGCATATTTAGATACGTTATGAAATTCTGAATGCAGCTGCGGTTTTATTTCCTCTCCTTAGCCAATAAATAAGGTCATAATAACAAAAACACAAATTACATAAGTAGGCCATGAATTTTTTCTACAAAAAGAAGAAACAAATATCAAAAAGTATCCTGCTGAAGAAATTGTTCGAAGTGTAGTGTAATAGTATAATTTTCAAGCCAAGGAAGGAAAGTATCCTATTGCGGGCCGCGGGCAAATATTATAAAAGGGAGCCGAAGGCGAGGTTTGTAATTGCTTTGCCCAAGGCCTGTATTAGCACTTTCCTCACGTGGTTTCAATGCGATTTTTTTCCCAGCCAGTCCAGTTTTAACTAATTTTGTCTAAAAACAATAAAAACATACCTGTGAGTGATAGATAGTAACCTTAATCCGTCAAATATTTTCTCGAAACTGTCAACTTAGCCTGTGACTTGCCTGCGACTGTGATTAATGCAGTAATTTGTGATGATGTACAGTATTATCATGAAAGTGCCACTTACTTTCCGCCCTAGGGCAGAAAAGTACAACTTTCCTCTCTGCTGGAAAAAAAACAATTTTGTTGATGCATATCTGAACTCTGCACAATAAATTATGTCGACATTTCACATTTCCAAAGCCTACTTATGTAATTTGCGTTTTTTATTTGTTATGATTTATTTATTTATTGCCCAAAGAGAAGATATAAGAGCGTCGCTGCAATCACAAATTAATAAATTATCTAAATATGCAGAAAAGGCCGTAGTGGTCTAGTGGGTTGGTTACTAGACTACTGAACGGAAGGTCCCGGGTTCGAATCCCGACCATGCCAATAACATCGATTACGTTTTTTCGACCACGGCTCGACTCAGACTGTAAAAATGAGAACCTGAAAGTCAAATTTTGGGGTAATAATAATAGGCGGTCGGCTCGTAACACTTGCCACGTTACAGCCCAGCAGTACCGAAAGGCTGAAAAATGACAGCACCCACACCCTGCCATTCCTCCTTATGGGGCCTTCAAGGCCTGTTAAAGGGGACTATTATTATAAATATGCAGAAAAATACAGGCTGTTCAATTTAAGCAAACCAAACTCACATTCGCTCCTCTTTTGGTTTTGAAAGTACAGCAATATATCTTACCTGACTGGAAAAGAGCACGAAATAGACTTGTCTTGGAAATTTTTAAATACTTTTATTCCCACGGAATCAATGCACAATGAAAAATCAACCACTCTATATATATATACTGCTTTACAGAAAACTGTACGGACCCCCGAAAGTTTTTTCACAACTTGTGCGTAAATATTTTGTTTAAACTAACGTTTCCCTATTAGAATTTACCGATAAACTTCAAAAATCAATGCGTAACATCGAATAAAGGTTCTAAAAATCCTTAACAATCCCTCTTTTTTTTGAACAAATTTAAAAATAATAAATACGCGCTAATAGGCTCGTCTTAGTCGAATTATTCGGGCGAGTCCCCGACTTAGGCTAGAGGTATTCGACGATGTCGCACTTTATCGAGATGTTCGGACACGATCTACCGAAAGAATAGTCGATGTTATGCTGCGATTTGTTGCGTTCGGTGAGTAACTTTTGGAATATCGGCAGTATCTCTCTGTCGAGCAGTTCACTTTCACTAGTCGCGTTGTACATTGATTTTTCCTTCTTGATGACGGCGGGAAGGGTACGGGCTCCCTTGATGGCCGCCACGTTGGGGGTGGACTGGTGGAAGTAGCCCAGCTTGTTGCACTGCTGGTTGCAGATGTTGGATGGGGCGGACTCCTTCTTGGGACTCTTTTCGCGAACTTTCTGCGATGGATGCTTGCTTCTCTCTGATACAGAACGATGTATGACAGTTTCTTCTGGAAAATATAAGATAACAAAAGGGCTACGACCATCACTACAGGTTTGGAAGGCGAAATACACGGTTATAGCGAGATGAAGTAGCCGATAAAAAATCAAATCAATCAACCTTTATTTTATTTTTATTTTTTCATGATTTTTGATGGCAAAACTCCGTAAGGTTTGTAAATCCATTAATTACATTCCAACTGTATTAAAGAATTTAAAAACTATTCCTAATTTCTCAATTAGTAATTCAAATAAGGTCATTTGACGAACTCGAAATTCGTAACGCATACCAAATACGACAATGCCTCATTTATTATTATTTGTATAATGCAGGTGTTTATTTTACCATTATATTGACTGACAAAATAAACCACCTGCACAGCCGCACGGAGCGAACCTACATATAAGAGTTGTTATATGAATGGCAATCATAAATCTAGTTCTGCATGTTTACGATAAAAAAAAATAGAAAAGCAAATATTGGTTTCCGATGGAAACGTTTCTCGTCGAGCGATCTTAGGCCGGCCCACGGGAGAGCGCTCTCGTTCGTTCGCCGTTTCTGCGCGCCCTGTTGCAGTGGGTCCGGTGCGGTGAATCGTCCCGGGGGCAACCGGCGACCCCATCGAAATATCAAGATAGCCACGCAGTAGGAAAAAAATCACCCAATCTCGGAAAAATAACGCCCGCTCCGTAAACTGCACCCACTCGGAGCATATCCTGTCCGAAATTTCGTATTAATAGGGCACATTTCCTTTTGCGGTCATGTGTAGCGTTTTAGTAAATAGTAAATAATTGTTAGAGATCTGTCAAAACATATCTGTAGTTGGTTTTCGACAAGGAAAATTAACTATTGATCATAGTTTCAGGCCACAACAAATACCATAAAATTATGGTATGGTATGATGTGCAGAAGGTATCTATCCGAGACTTTTGTATCCGATATTGACGCATATTTGTAGTAATTGATACTTGCTAACAAAAGTATCCGATACTTCGGATATTCGATAATCGACAACTACGGCAAAGAAA
The DNA here is from genome assembly GCA_031763485.1 of Osmoderma eremita. Classification (NCBI taxonomy): domain Eukaryota; kingdom Metazoa; phylum Arthropoda; class Insecta; order Coleoptera; family Scarabaeidae; genus Osmoderma; species Osmoderma eremita. The sequence goes on from JARFOC010000092.1 coordinate 3,164, forward strand.
AGCGATCTATTTTGGTGTCCAACATTCAGTGCTATTTATCGTAACCGATAATCGAAAATTATAAAATGGATCATGAAATGAATCTATAACAACAAATCATAATCAACTGGTTTAGAAAAACATGTTGCGCATGCCCGAACACAGAACGACCAAACTCAAACTTGGTTGCAAAAGATTGCATCCTGGAACAAATATATTTGCTGTGTGACAATTATACTTTTCGAACGCACTTCTGCAGCAACGCACCCTAGCTGTTCATCAAAGGCAATTGCTTATCCCTGGATTTAACGCGTTGTCAATTCTTAGTTGGGGGCATTGTAGCGTTTTTAAACGCCGCCGAACTATTTATCGTAATATTTACCGTAATTCTTATCTACGCGTACTAGGGCGAGAACGCGGCCTTCTTGGTTCATATGCACTCGAGGCTATTTGCATTTTCACGCGCGCGACCTGTCCCTCTTCAGCGAATCTCTATGATTAAATTTTGGCGTCACGCTACGTAATTGGGCCACCCGAGTCACGCGGTCGCATTCCAGCGAATAAAATAGGGAAAAACTGGTCGACTGGCGTCAAGTGAGGACGGTTAAGACAAGTGTCCGCTCTAGTGTGTAGTGGCTGAGCCATTGAATGTATGGGTGAAGAATCAACATAATTTGCCGTAGGGCATGTAACGAATAAGTTCGAGTCCATGGGGGAACGAATTATTACTCTGGAAATATATCCGTGATATTGGGAGTTGCTGGTCTTCTGAGTGGTTCTAAAACCCCAGGGCGTTTCCCCGTTTTCTACTCGCATCATTCAGAATTAGTCAAACACCGAAGCGTGGCGAAAACCGAGAGTGGAGACACATTGGCACCAGAAAGATAAGTGGTTTTTCCCTGTTCGTACACGTATATCGCTTGCTCGCGAAATACCTCGACAATTTGTGATCAAACTTAGACTAAAGACCGTAACGGCATTAATCCATCGCCATCTTGGCGAGGCGACGCCGCGAAATCACATTTATCAACAACAGAATTTTAAATTTTGCATAAGTAAAGTCATGTACCTTATGTGTAAGCTTCTGTAACTGAATTTAACGTTTTGAATTAGTTCTTGTTATAATTTTAAGTCGTATATTTTAATAATCCAGATTTCTTTACAATCCTAGCGTAACCTTGACAATTTTCCACCCGTGTGAGGCATTTTAATTACCCTTCAGGTTGAACACTTTAACAACTTTTATTTGAATACCACCTGATTCTATTTAAATGTATTCTACACGTGACGTTTAAACCACCTTATAACGGAATAACGTTTAAAATACTTAGATTTGTACAATAAATGTAAGGAAATTCGGATATAGGATCTTCTAAATATAAACAGTTGTTCCTTGTTACCCGATAAATATGTAGGTCATTGAACTGGAGCGTGGATCTACACGTCCAACACGGTTACGTGTATACTCAACGCAGATCGTAATCACTATTTTATTTGTTTTCTTCCGTTATGTAAATTCTCATGTAAACATTGTGTAACTGTAATTAAGCATTTACCAGTTTAGTCAAGATCACTGTTTATTTTATTCCATCTGTCAACATTTCATCGAACCCGGCATATAACTTAACTCACCTTGAAATTTATTACATATTATTTGACGGATATTTGTTGTGTATTTTGCATGTTTATTGTTGTACTATGTCACATATCACCTGTGTCACCTAATGTGTTACAGACTAATTGACGAATTGTGAATGTGTTTACTCATGCAAACCTAAATGTTATACATCTTGTTTTGAATTATCAATGTTGTCTTATATGTACCGAACTTGTACTTACAGACTTTGACGAACTTCCCGTAAAATATACACACTGTTGATTTAATCGTGCCCTTGGCTTTTATTTCGCCAATTGTGCTCACTCCCACAGCACCCGGCCTTTTCCGTACTTATGAGCCAAGTCCAGTAAGTGATGTAAAGCACGGTGGCGCCAACACTATACCGTGTGATTAGATGAAGTTACCCACCCCATCTCTGCAAAGTTAGCCGCAAGCTAGCACTTCTGGACAAAATCCTAAAAGTAGCGTATTTTGAACTACGAAATATCGTGTTAAGGAGCGGAATCGGCGCCGTAGGTTTATTTGTTTTTTCCGCCTCATCACCGAGTGCTTTTACTTTTTTTTAAACAAGTAAGCCTAGTATATTAATACCGATTAATTAAAATTAAAAAAAAAATGAATATTTCCTTTTCTTGTACTTCAATACTCCCATCCTTTATTTAATTTCTTTTTTGTATAAAAGGATTATTCATCTTAAACCAAATGGACCTACATAATGGAATTAGAAAGGCGTAGTAGTAGCTTTTTCTTATGCATACTGCCTTTTGCAGACTAATTTGAGTGCTTATCTTCACAAATGCAATAAATTATCGAATAAAACAAAGATAACAACGAAAATTCTAAAAACTAAGCTTCAACATTGTGTTTACATACCTTCTTCCTGGTTTACGCTAGTCCTGCTAGTTTTTTGATGAGCTTTCGGACACCTATGCTGATTCCCTGTGTCCCACAATTCACTCTTTGCCACTACGTGCGTCCCACACTCGCTCTTCTTCTTAGGTGTAGTCCTATTGACAGGAACACTCACCCGCCTATGACAAATTCCTTCCTCGTGTTCGTGAGCATCGTTCTTCAAGCTACACCGCCTCTTCACCTGTGCCTGGGGAGTAGTACGTTCCTGTACTACGGTATCCTGCTGGACGATAACCGGTTGCTGCTTCTTCCCTTCCACTTTCTGAGGTTGCAGTATTGGTTCCACGGGTTTAGGTAACCTGACAGCGTGCTTGGGGGTCTCTTCTAATAGCGAGGTCTCCTTAGGAATTTTAGAACCATTGCATATGGCTTCTGTCGGTTGAGGTTGCGGTGGTGGTTTCACTTCGATCCCTGGTTGAATCGCCACGTTGCCATTTTGGACCGGTTTATTATCTTCGGGTAGATCCGTTTTGACTTGCGGCACTTTCTTTTCCATGTTGGGCGATTCGAATGATTGCGATTTTTTCCTAATACAAAAAATAAGTTAGATGCTTTGAATGGGAGGTTCCTTAAACCTCTAGTTACTTAAATCAGATCATACGATTTTCCGTAGCGAATACTCAAATCGCAATTGAGCTGCAATTTGTTAAAATAAATTCCAAAATATTAAGACTTAATAATGATTGTAACGAAAGTTCATTGTGCAACAGGTTACAACCCAACACAGAACAAAAATCAAGCAGAGTAGATAATCGCGATAATCGTGAAACAAATAACAAGCAAAGTAGGCTACATTATGTTTTATTGCCAATACGACAAATAATGTATATCGGTGTCCTCCTGATGCAGTTCGTCCTTGATACTGGTAACCGATACATACATTTCATCCTAAAAGGAATACATGTAAGTACCCGGCTTGTATCAACTCTACAGGTAGGTTCAGGTACGCAGTGGCGGTTCGTGAGTATGGTTAATGGGTGGGCAGCAGTAGGTACAAACACTCAATGAAATTTTTTTATTATTATCATTATTAAAAATAAATGAATATACTAAAATTTTCATTTTATTAATTATGTTTGGGTGGGCAGTGCCTACCTTGCCACCCACGACGAGCCGCCACTGTACTGTGGTTCATGTAAATCTGGAACAACAGTGGCCCAAAATTTGAGCCTTGAGGCACACTAGACAACACGTGATATTCGTGTGAGATGAAGCCATTATAAAATGCGGAGCAAATTCCTCCTCCCAGGTATCGTCCTTAATACCGCTTATGGGGACGGGGAGGGAGAGGGGAGAGCCTCTGCATTGCCGGCAAGTAAGGTACCTTTATCGAAATTCGAATTTTGAAGTGACAAACAATTATTTTTAATAATAATCCATAATCAAATCCGCTCGAAAGTACATGAATATGAAGTGTGTTAAAATTGCACCAGTAGGTCTGCTGACTCCAGACATACCCGATACAAGTCAAGTTAATATAAAGCTTTTAAAAAATAAACATACTTTTGACTATCTGAACGATGTATTGAAGTGAAGTCCTGCGAACTGAAACTACATATTGAGGTAATATCGCTAGTCTCCGTTCCGGAAGGTGCTTCCTTCTTCAGATGCGGCACTAATAATCTGTTGGTATCACTGGTTGAATCCGTTCGCGAATCGAGAAATTCTTTGGCTTCGTTACCCAGCCTTCTAATGAGGTTCTAAATATAAAAAAATAAATACATTTAGAATAGTTAAAACCACCACCACGGCATCATAGATTAATCTCCACCTGCAACTCGTTCTCCTTTTCCAAAAGAGTCTTTCTGAATTTTGAATTGTCCGCTTTGACCTCCTTCATTTTACATTCCAATTCCGATACGCTGGAATCACGTCTAGTCTTCGACGCTGGCCTTAGAGTCGGTCTGAAACGCTTGTCTATCGAGCCGCCCGGATTGCGCTTGAGTTCTACCATTTTAGGGACGAATACCAACCAGAGAGTCGCTGTAGTGCAGAAAATTACAAAGACGCCTGGAGAGAATGACGGATTTTAGTAAAAGTTATGGTTTTTCGGTTATGGACTTGCCTATGATTAAGAACATGGCGTCTTGATGATCGACTAGGACCAAAGCGACGGCAGCGCCGCATATGCACATTATGGCAACGTTGTAAACTGATAAACCCACGTGCCTGCTATCGTTTAGCGCTGGTATTGAAACGCGTCTGGTTTCCCATGCTAAGAAAGCTCCAAATATCTTGAAATAAATAAGTGATAAATGAAATATGATGAATGAAGCAAAGTGCTAAATGAATTTAGACTTGCATTGGTTTTGTCCTTTTTAGCTAGTTTTACAAACGTTTTTTTTAAATATACAGTGAGCACGTAAAGGTCGGAAAAAATTCATTTAAAATTCAGGTGTTTTTCTCTCGAACAAACGCTCGGAACCCTCGATTTTTGATTTTAGTTGCCGTCTTTCTGATGATTATTTCATTTATAGAGGGTGACGCAAAAACATGTTATGACAGCTCACTTATTTTTTTTTTAATGGAAATACCATTTTTATTTCATTTTTAAATTCTACATCAAATTCTGAACATACTAAATGTCATACATTTTGTTTTGAATTATCAATGTTACCTTATATGTACCGAACTTGTATTTACTAACTTTGACGAATTGCCCGTAATATATATGCTTTGCTTATTTAATTGTGCCCTTGGCTTTCATTTCGTCAAACGTACTTATTCCCCCAACATGCGGCCATTTCCGTGCTTATGAGCAAAGTCCAGTACTAATGTAAAGCGCGGTGGCGCCACCCGTAGATCGTTTGAATTAGATGAAGTTACCCACCCCATCTCTGCAAAGCGATCCGCAAGCCAGCACCTCTGTACTAACACCTTTGAAGTAAGTAGCGTATTTTGAACGACGAAAGATTCTGTTACGGAGTAGAATTGGCACCGCAGGTTTATTTTGAAACAAGTAAGCATAGCAAAACGCATACGACATTATGAAAATTTTAAATGTAATGCATATGTTACCTTTATTTTATGTAATTGGGGTGGGTAACTTCATCTAATTCAAACGATCTACGGGTGGCGCCACCGCGCTTTACATTAGTACTGGACTTGGCTCATAAGCACGGCAAAGGCCGGATGTTGGGGGAGTAAGTACGTTTGACGAAATGAAAGCCAAGGGCACGATTAAATAAACAAAGCATATATATTGCGGGAAATTCGTCAAAGTTAGTAAATACAAGTTCGGTACATATAAGATAACATTGATAATTCAAAACAAAATGTATGACATGTCACGTCCCATATCTCAATTCAACTGTTTTCGAGAAAAGTGCACTGTAACTTGAAACATTAACATATTATTTATTTAGAAAAAGTAGTAAAATGCATTAAAAAATAAAAATCATTCTATCAAATGTTGGAAATGAACTCCATTAACTTGCTGGCAGTATCTGAGACAATATTGAAATTCCTGCAAAACGTTACGGTCTATCAATCTCATTTCGCCTCTTATCCTATTCTTTAAGTCTTCGATGTTGTTTGCTCGGTTAACGTAAAATAATCTAAAGGGCTCAAATCTGGAGATCTGGCCGGCCACTCAATTGGACCCCGCCGATCAATCCATCGTTCAGGGAAGACCGTATTGAGGTACTCACGCACAGGACGAGTATAATAGAGCGGAGCTCCATCTTGCTGATACCACAAGAAATCGTTTGGTGTGTCAGGATCATCTGGATCGGGGTATAAAGTGGCAAGACATGGTACTAGGCCATCTTCTAAAAATTCTAAATATCTGTCGCCGTTTAAGTTCCCATCCAAGAAGAAGGGCCCCAAAATCTTGTTTTCAACAGTACCGGCCCAAACATTAACTTTTTGAGAATATTGGGTATGACATTCCATTATCTAGCGGGAATTTTCAGTATACCAATACCGACAGTTTTGCTTATTTACACCTCCATTGAGACAAAACGTTGCCTCATTCGAAAACAAAATTCGTTTTGTGGATCGTTATTGCACAAATTCATGAGTATCTCGCAAAATTCAAGTCGTGTCGTGGTCATCTTCATTTAGTTGATGAACCTACGGGACTTTGTAAGGATGCCATTTATTTTGCTTTAAATACTTTAGGACGGATGTCTGGCAGATCTGATTTTCCAAAGCAATACTGCGACTAGGCTCATGGTGGTCTTCTTGAATAGCCAGTAATACATTTGGCTGACTATCTTCTGATACCGTAAACCGGCCTTTCGTATAATTATTCCTGACGTGACCTAAATCACGATATTTTTTTTTCTATCTTGGTGACAGTAGATTGACATATTGGCTCTCTGTGAGGATACTCGGCATTAAACATTTCGCAAACTTCCTTTTGGGTGCGCATCCTGTCACGATAGCCAACAATCATCAGTATCTCTATTCACACTCTTTCATTGAGATGTACCATTTTGAAAAAAAAAAAAACTTATGGTAATAAGTTATGCTAAGATAGTCACTTAAAGTATGAGTCAACTGTCACTGTCAACAGTATGACTCAATTCAAGGTTTTATTTACATAATCTAATTTTTTTCGGAAACAGTTGAATTCATATATAATATATATATGATATATAATATATGTTCAGAATTTGACGTAGAATTTAAAAAATGAAATAAAAAAGGTGTTTTCATTAAAAGAAAAAATAAGTGGGCTGTCATAACATGTTTTTGGGTTAATCTGTATAGGTACATGAAATAATCATCAGAAAAACGGTAACTAAATTCAAAAATCGACGGGTCCGAGCGTCTCTTTGAGAACAAAACAGCTGAAGTGTAAATGAATTTATTCCAATCATGCTCCCTGCATATTTATTTATATATTAACATATTACAAACCTCACATTTAACTTTTAAAATTGATTGGTATGTTATTGAAATAATAACAAGGAATTAACGCGTTATTTGTAGAGACCCGTTGTATCGAAAAATGTATTTTTGCTTGCTTTCTTACCATTAATAGCCCTTTATAAGCGTATATTGATCCGATAAATATAGTCATCCTCTGCGATGCGCAGTATTCATTTTCAGGAATGATAATTATATCTTCACTGGAGGGGTGTGGCTGCGAAATAAAATTCATATATTCAATTTTCAAAATTTCCATATGAAAAATTCGGTACAAAGTAACTTACGTAAGGTTCTAGCTTTTTGGTAGCTCTATAGAAGGGATCTGCGACTTGCCACGTCGTCATGATCACTAGATCTATGAACAAAAGCACTCCGACCACCATAAAGAGCTGGTAATCTTTGATGACCTTCTTGTTTAATTTGACATCGGTGAAAATTGAATGCACGCGCCACGTCTTGCTGAACATCGCCCCGAACGCCAAAGAAAATCCGGCCATTAGGGTCCAAGCTCGAGCGGTACAAATATACGGAAAAGCCTCTGAAAGGTATACATTTGTTTTTAAATATTAGTGTAATAATATTATACAGCGTCGATCGAAAGTTTATTTATAAACGAGGATCAATACCTCCAGATCATAATCGGGGCGGGTACAAGCGCGCACCATAATGGGGTGGAGAGGCACTGATACCAACACTAGAGTTGAGTCTTCACTAGATTTTATAATTACAAAAACCTTGTAGTATTGACCAAAGGTGATGAACTAACCTTTGTCACATAGAGAGGGAAACAGGTAATTGACATAACACCAAGTTCCTTGTATATTAACGCGAAGTCCACTGGACATCAAAAAAGTCAAACCAGAATATAAGAGGGAGACTGATATTGAGAAAGCTTCAGGCCGCTTCAGGAAGCTAGTGTAACCTCATATCAGACAAACTGACAAGTCCTCAAGCGAAACAATACACCAAGAAAGGTGGAATAAGGAGTTACTCAACTGAGGCAGAGATCTCGCAAGCTATGTCACAGAGCGAAGAAAAAAAAAACACTTGGTGGAATATAACAAAACACTCACTCCTTATAATCAGGCTCCGAAGAAAGTCAAAAGAGGGTCATGAAGGAAGTTTTGTGGTGATATTGAAACCACAAGAGAAACGTCAAGACTCCATAGGCTTACAGCAAAAGATCCGATAAACCCCCTAGGAACTATAAAGAAATGTACAGGAGGAGGGAGGGAGGGGGTCACGAACACACGAAACGTTGGAGGTTGAAAAGAAGACCAGAACTGCCCTCTCGAAATGCGGACAGAGACAGCTGGCAATTTGCAAGAACGGTAATAACTCATAGCGGGGTCAGCTGGCACTTGACTCTTTTGAAGCCATAAGTCTCCCGTTCCTGACGGAAGATTTCCCGCCTTACTACAACAAGGCAAGAGTACCGTAACACCAAAACTCTGCGGCGCCAGTCTGATGTTGGGTTATGTACCATTAGCGTGGAACAGGGCTTTACAAGTGGCGTTTATACTGAAATATGGGCGAAATTCCTACGCCGAGGCAGAGGCATATAACCCTGTCTTCATTTATGCTGAAGATGACGGAAAAACTGCATGAGAAGCATATAAGGGAAACCTCCATTGTAGAGAGGCCATTACACCCTAACCAGCATGCATACCAAGCGGGGAAATCATGTGAAAGTGCACTACATCTGATTAAGATAGAAATTTCGATGCAACAAGAAATAGCGCTAGCAGCATTTGTTCACATAGAAGGATCATTTGATACCTCCTTCGATTCTACGATACTGCATGGAAAATAGGTGGAAATCATGTACAAGGCAGGCTGGTTGAGACAACATTGCCAGGTGAGACGGTGCATGTGTCGGTGGACAGGGGCTGGGGTTAGGGAAGGGTCCTATCTGCTCTGCTGTGGAACATGGCCATTGACGAGCTGCTAATCTCACTAAACAATGAAGGATTCTACATCCAGGGGTATACAGACGATGTGCTCACACTGGGAAAGAACACCAGCATAAAATCAGAACTTATGCAAAGACATCTGAAATCAGTGGAAGGGTAGTGCATCTTCGGGTAAACCCTACTAAAGTAGTAATAACGCCCTTCGCAAAGAAGAGAAACCAAAGAGGCCTAAAACCTCTTACGCTTTATATTGAGATATTGCAGGAAATTAAATACCTATATAACTGTAACCCTAGATTCCAATCTCACCTGGAATACACATTTAGACAAAATGACGAGCAAATGTAAAGTGGCTCTCATGATGAGTCGTAGAATAGGAAAATCATGGGGACTTAAACCACCCATGACATACTGGTTGTACACCGCAATGGTGAGACCCATGATTATCTATGGCTGTGTAATTTAGTAGCCAAAGACAAATCAGAGGCAAACAACAGCCAAATACCTAGAAATTCAGATATTGGCATGCCTCTGTATTACAGGTGCAATAAGAAGCACACCGACTGCAGCCATGGAGACCATGCATACCTACCCCCTTTTGACATTTTTATTACAGGGGAGGCAAGAATGGGAGCATATAGGCTAATGCGCAATGGTAGTTGGAAACCTGGGAATAACTGAGCAATAACCAAAACAACAGGGGTTGTTGAAAATCCCGTTAGAAATGAGCCGCGGCACCGTAATCCCTAAACTCTCCTGCAACAAACCCTTCGTCGTCATGACAGAATGGGAGGTATGAAGAAGGTTAAAACAAATATCGCCGCAGACCACAAGTTCGGAATGAAGACTACGCATATCTCTGGAAATGCTTCCTAACTTAAATCTGTGTTAGGGAGTTTCTACGGCACAAAGTAAACTGCTCTACTATCTCACGGACAGTCAAGCGACCTATTAAGCTGAAGTAGGTGATGGGGCACTGGGAGTTGGCTGGCAATGACCAGGCGGACCAGCTGGCAAAGAAGGGATCCGAAATGATCTTGATTGGACCTGAACCGGTTCTCGGGATCACAGAAACTGCTGTGCGTAGCGCTGCGACTGAACAACACAAAAAAAATTGGCACCCAATCTCACAACTATCGAAGCGAAAAAATATTGAATAGCATATGACATCAACCTACCACCTGGTGAGTGCACAAAACAGTTGTTTTCAATACTCAGGATGTTGTATTGTGTTTGTCGAAAACCCTTTAAGCGCCTGTCTCTTCGAAACAAAGCGATCTCCCGAAAATCGTTAAAGGAAAAAATATTCTAAAAATATCCAAAATAATCACCCCTTGAATTTTTGCCGTATGTTTTGTGAACAGTAAATACAGTTCCATTAAAACTTTCCTATATTCTTCATGCTTTCTTACAGAAATTATATACACTATTTTACTTACCTATACTTGATAAACCAGAGTCCAATCCGAGAAACACTATGCTAGTATACGTCAGCATACACCCAATAATTATCAAGTTGTTCAATTGAGGGCTAGACATTTTAATGTAGCGCTGATTTCTGTATTTGATATTAAAAGCTAAGAACACAGCCGCCATAATAATGCCACAAACAGCTAGGGAGGCCAAAATAGCATAAACAGTCTTATTAACCCTGGTGTGTTCGATTATAAGCAATGTTCTATCCTTAGGCGGATACCTTTAACATAATTAGAAAGGAAGTTATTTAACAGAATACTTCCTGTTTTTAATCTAGAGCAATCCTTACTTTCCGATCCAATACAACGGCTGACCGAGGGTCAAATCCAGATGCTGTGTAGCGGCGTTATATTCTCCCACCTTAACTTCCATTCCTTCTTGAAATTGTTTTAGTAAAATACTTGCTTTCCTTTCATTATCGTAGAACCTGACAGGGCCGGTTACCCCTTCAAAACTAGTGTTCGTTAAAGCCCTCAAAAATAATTTCTCCCAAACAGGATCTCTATATCTAAAATCGGTGACTGTTTCATTCCTCCGCAGTGCCTTAATTTGATAAGCCACATTTTGTATTGCTAAAGCCACAGCCCATATTCCGTCGTAAGTGTACCCGTGGAATCTAGAATATTCATGTCCTCTCCTTGAATTATACTCCGACAGATATTCCGAGGCCGTCTGAAATCATGTTAAATAAATATATATTTAAAACAAAACAAAGAAAAGCTTTATATAAAATGCACTAAAAAGGATAAAACAAGTTTCTTTCTAAGCGCTATTGGTTCACCCTACACTAAAGATAAAACATTTTAACTTTAATAAAGCTTAAACTTTTTTGTTCTTAACCATATTGATTCACCCACACTACGAGCAAAAACTTAAGTTAGGAAAAACAAATTATTTTATCCTTAGTGTAGGGTGAACCAATATAGAATATACATTCATTTTATCCTTTTTAGTAATAATGTAATTATATTTTTATTATTATTTATTACCTTGACTTTAACTTGTACTTATGGTTTGCAACAACAAACCATTTATTTATAAACATCTTCGAGTACAGGAGACAATTTAATAATACATACATTATAGTTTTTAGGTTATGGATGCATCTGTGTATAGGTAGTAGGTAGTAAGATTCTATGAAAATGTTATTTACGACAATTTACTTGATGTTTTTAACATTTGCATTAAACAATATACGATTATATACTAGTTTATACTGTTAATTTTCAATATATTTTTATTTTAAAACGTCTTTGCTCCTCAAAGTAAACAATACAATACCGCCATTAAGGTGGGTATTCACTACTGTGTGTGGCAGAGCCGAGCAAATTGCCGAAAATCTGGATGAAATATAACTGATGCATCGAGGTCCACAAAATCAAGCGGCTCTCCTTGACTTGTCCACAAAGTCAAGAGGAGCCTTTAATTAAAGCAAGTTTTCCATAATTTCACTCCCCTCTAATCCGCAGAATAATGAACATCGTCCTTAATACCGCTTAAGGGGGAGGAGCCTCTGCATTGCCGGTAAGTAAGGCATCTTTATCGAAATTTGAATTTTGAAGTGACAAATAATTCTTTTTAATAATAATCCATAATCAAATCTGCTCGAAAATGCATGAATATGACATTGTCTTCTTAGATACGCAAGTATGCAAATTTTCAAATCGCTACGACATTCAGAAGTGTTAAAATTGTACCAGTAGGTCAGGTGACTCCTGACATCTTAGATCTAAGCCTGACATACCTGATACAGGTCAATATAAAGCTTTTATAAAAATAAACAAATATCTCTGTGTTAAATTTTAATAGCGTACAATGCCTGAAATTGTAATTTCTCCGCTTGTGGATAACGGTAACAAATCGGTTAATATTGTTTGCTCTAGCGCTGACTCAATTTCATCAATTGTACAATTGAGATCAGGGTGAAGTTTGTTCCACCACTTGGGTGAATATGTTCCCATTATAATCCACTGATATCTCCTGCCGTACATCTCTAACTTGTAAGCTTCACAGAATATTTCTTTCGCATAGTATTCATTGAAGTTGCCTAATAATAATAAACATTTATTGTTTTCAAAGTCCGACGTGACTAAACAACTTACCCAAAATGATTCTGGTGTCGCCATTTTTTAACTTAGTCAAAGCTGTGTAGACCTCGTTCGTGAAACTTTGGGTTTCTACGACTGAGTAACCCAAAATATCTAATTCTGCCACCAATCTGCAAAATGTTATCGGAAATCATGTAATCTATAATTATTAACACTAATAATTCGAATATTATTCGTGGGATAAAAAACTACCCTTACTGTCAATATTTCTTTGTTCAATTCGTTTTGGTTTTAATAAATATATTTAATCTGATGTATAAGAATTATCCTGAATTGCCTAACAATCCTAACAATCATGTGGGATATTTTCATACAAGTTGATATGATATGCTTTGTATTGCCTGGCAACCATGTTAGAAAAAGACGAAATGTCAAAAGCCGGTTGCTTAATTGCGAGAGCTATATTATGTAATGCGAAGTAGAAATGATGCAATAATGTAACGGTTTTTGTAATAAGTAAGAAGTACGAAAAATATATATTTTTAATATTAGTGTAGTGTCTTATGCAGTAGGGTCTGAGGGAAGTTCGAATGCAAACCTATTATGGGCCAAAGAATATCTGGGCTCATTTTGGTAAATGGTCCCCACCCTTGTCCAGTTGAATTCCTTAAGTAGCGACAACCTGGGCGAGTTAAAAGCGACATCTGACGGTACTATCCTAAAGAAATTCGGAAAATTTTTCTTCGTGAACATCGGATGAGTATCTGCGTAGGACAGCTGCGAGAAAAATCATGTTTGTGCATCCGTAAACCTAAAAATTATTTTCGCAGGCTCACCTGCGTCAAGTGCCAGTGTTTGGAAGCCTTCGCTATCGGATCCGTGACATGCGTACAGGCGGCACCGAATAACATCAGTTTATGTGGGCCGCTGTGCATCATATCGAAGAAGGCCTTGACGCCAACAGCGGCATTGCACTAATTTCAAACAAAAAAAAACAAACTAATATTACAATATAAAATAATAATCTTTATTGTCCAACCAAAATTAAATGCTATTTCACTATAGAGATACTAAACAACTACAGTTTATTACTAGTAATTAAAAAGAAACAAGTAAACTGGAAAGATAATAATACGAGGGATGTCCGGTTACTAAGGTACGTTTACGCGACACACGTCGCTTCGATCGGGTTGAACTCGCACGCATTTTAGATGTGCATATGTACTGCATAGGTGGCATTAGGTCATTGCCTTAGGTTAAGTACAACGTGTGCAGTGACAGCCGCACAATGTCAGTTCCGATTGAATTGAAACATACTCCAAGTTTTTTGCGTGCAAATAATGAAACGCCTATCGAAATTCATAAAAAAAACTGAATACTTACGGAGAAAGCGTTATGAGCCGAAAACAAGTTAGTGTTTGGTGTAAACACTTCAAAAGTGGACGCACAGCTCTGAACGATGATCTCGAAGGTGTACGAAAAAAACAATCAACACTGATTTTAATTTGTTTGGGCCGTTGAAAGCGCATTTGTCAGATAAAATATTTGAAGACGATGACGAAGTTCAAGAGGAAGTACGGCAGTATTTTACAAATTTGGATCGCACCTTTTAGGAAGAGGGGTTACAGAAACTTGTGCCTCGTTGGGATAAGTGCCTTAACATTGGCGGCGATTATGTTGAAAAGTAGCTAACAGCTCACGCTTTTACTTAGTGTATGTTTGATTTCTATAAATAAAGTAGTCTGTAATTCACAAATGTGTCTTAGTACCCGGGCATCCCTCGTATAACAAGAAACCACCACATAGAAAAAATAATTAAATATTTAGGAGGAAGAGATCAGCGAATATAACATGAACATTGTTGTATATATGCGTTATCGGAGCATTGCAGAGAATATCGGCGTAAACCTTGTAAACCTGGAATTGGAAGCTCGATTCTATCTCAAAAAAAAATATATATTTCAAAAACCAAATGGCAAGATATGTTGATATAGATATTGAGATAACCACACAACGGATGTGTACTCTAATTTAGACCTTACTATAGCGAAAGAAATAGAACATTAAGTGATAATAAGTTGCATAAACTTATAATGAAAAGTTTTGGGAGCGGAAGAAGATACATTTTAAATGGCCATCAAAGAGTACTTCAAACAGTAGGTGCACTAAAAAATATAAAAAACAGGAATTAAAAAAATCCAAAAATAATCTTTGCGTGTTCGTAGTGCTTATTTATCATTTCTTTTTATGTCCTCATTGGTTAATTGGGCAGAATCTGCGTGATTTTTCGGTTGGGAATGCAGAGAACGGACTTAATTCTAATCAAAATCCGCCGCAACTGTCTTCCCGATCAAACTACCACCTTATCGACCTCTTGCCTAAGACTATATTGTAAATTTTTTATTTTGGTGGAGGTGCCGGTCAAGTTTACACGGTTTTTGATGTAACTAGTAAGTTAATTGTTGTAATCTATTTGCTCCAAGGTACAGTTATAAACATATTCGCCTCATTGTTCAACTTACCATGGTATCATTCCACCACATGTGGAGTCTATAGTTTCTTAATACGGAAGTGTGCTCGTTGACATGATCCAAAGCTAATTTAACACTGGGCATTACACCACGGCCTTAGAAAGAAGGGAAGAATAAAGTAAGTATAACATTTGTTAAACATATTTTTTATAATTAAGTTAGAACGTTGGTATAACGCATTCGTCAGGATTAACCTAAACTTGGACAATTGTAAATTTAGAAAATGCAAAAACCATTTGAAATATCAAGAATTTTAGTAATTGTAATTCTCCCGTGTTTTAAAGTCGATTGATTAATTTGACTAAATACACTGTTAATGACAACAAATTAAAAATATTAATTTTGCACAATTTTTTTATAAATAAATAAATAACTAATGTACCTACCTGTATCAGCGTTTTCTACTCCTTTTCCGAAAGGGAAAAATCCAGCTATATAAACATCGTGCCTCTTATTATCCGTATTGGGTTTTTGAAAATGGGAACATCGAAAAAATACTAACAGCAATACGATTTCGAAGAGAAACGCCACATACATTTTTCGAAAAGCAACTCTCCAACGTCTATTTAAACACTCTGCCCCCGATTAACGTTGTAATTTGAAGTACGCGAATTTTCACGGGAGATAAGAACATGGTTCCTAATTTTCTATACGATAGACCGCCACTTTAACTTTCGGTCATGATTCGCGGCAATTTTCGCTTTCCGAATACGATTTCGCGTCGGGCATGTTCTATTTGGGGTCGGTGGTTAGCTTTATCGATTCGCGAAACGGTCGTGTCGTATCAGTTCGGAGGAACATTTGCGGCGCAAGTCAACTTATTTATTCATCGTTTTACTAAATTTGAACCCGGGGTTGTTTATGTAAACTTATACCCTTGTTCTAAATAGATAAGGAGAGCCAATAGAATAGTGCCACAGAAATTTAAAGTCAAAAATTGTATCATTATTAGTTTTAATAGCAAGTACATACCTTTTATATAATATGTTAAAGTATTCTTCCGTCTTTTATCAAAGACCGAAAAGGTATATTGTGGTTTAAATTTCATTCATAATTAATTTAAAAATTCAGTTATTTAAGTTCCCGCGAGTTGTCATTAACGACGCATCTGTCAATTGTGTCAAAATTAAATCAATAAAACGTCTCCTGACTTACCTTTTATTTAGTAAATGTGAAAAGATCGATAATTTGCGGTGTATTATACTATTTTTAATGCAAATATATTATGTCGGTAATGCAAAGTGTTATCTAATCTTTTATTGGCACAATCAGATAATCGTCATTTCAGATCATAAATGTAATATCATTGTAAAACATTGTGCGCCGCGAATATCCATGGAATATCATTGCATTAGGATTAGTGAGTGGTGAATAAAGCCGTGTTGCAATTGATAAAGGATAATCACGAAATATGTCAGGATTCCACCGCATATGTGAAAATACAATCGTCCAGCCACTTCTCACCGATTTATATCAAATAACTATGGCCTACGCCTATTGGAAATCCAATAAGGCTGGAGATTTTGCAGTTTTCGATTTGTTCTTTAGGAGAAATCCTTTCAACGGAGAATTTACGATATTCGCGGGTTTGGAGGAATGCTTACGTTATTTAGAAAGATTTCACTTCAGTGATAGCGACATAGCATATTTAAAATCAGTTTTACCCGATGCCATAGATGATGAATTTTTCAATTATCTCAGGAAATTAACTGCCAAAGATATTACCCTTTACGCTATCCCGGAAGGTTCAGTTGTCTTCCCGCGAATACCTCTATTGAGAGTTGAGGGACCTCTGATTATAGCACAATTATTGGAAACTACCCTTTTGAATCTTGTGAACTTTGCAAGTTTAATGGCCACAAACGCAGCAAGATATAAGATAGCTGCAGGGGATGTTTTGTGTGTCGAGTTTGGGTTACGCCGAGCTCAGGGTCCTGATGGTGGTTTGTCAGCTTCGAAATACAGTTATATGGGTGGATTTGATGGGACTAGCAATGTTTTGGCTGGGAAATTGTTTGATATACCTGTAAAAGGTACACATGCACATAGTTTCGTAACTTCTTTCAACGATATCAACGATGTTAGTAATAAGTATTTGGTACCAAAAGAAGGAGGTGAAAAAATTGATGTTTTAGGATTAGCTTTAAAGTATAGAAATGAAATAGCTGTGATATTAAAAGTATTGATCAGCGAAGTCAACGATGGTGAACTTGCGGCCTTCGTAGCCTTCGCTGTATCTTTCCCAAACAGTTTTATTGCTTTGGTAGATACATACGATGTTAAACGGAGTGGTTTGATTAACTTTTGCGCTGTCGGATTAGCTTTGAACGACTTAGGGTATAGAGCGATAGGAATCCGAATTGATAGCGGTGATCTAGCTTATTTATCTAAAATAGCAAGACAGTATTTCAAAGAAATTGGTTCTAGATATAAGATAAGTTCGTTCGAACATTTTTTAATCATGGCTTCGAACGATATAAATGAAGAAACTATCCTAAGTTTAAATGAACAAGAACATAAAATAAATTGTTTTGCTATTGGTACTCATTTAGTTACGTGTCAGAAACAACCCGCTCTTGGTTGTGTCTACAAACTAGTTGAATTAAATCATCAACCTCGAATGAAACTCAGCCAGGAAGTTTCAAAAGTCTTTATACCTGGGAGGAAAGATTTGTACCGTCTCTATAGCAAGGAAGGTGATGCATTGATTGATATAATGGTAAAAACAACCGAACCAGCTCCGGTAGTAAACGAGAAAGTGCTCTGCCGTCATCCCTTCGAAGAATCTAAGAGAGCTTTCGTAATACCTTCGAAAGTAGAGAAACTGTTGAATATTTATTGGCAAGGTGGTTACGTTCAGCAAAATCTACCTCGTTTGGGCGAACTACGTGAACGAGTCAAGACCTCGTTAAGGACCTTACGTTCTGATATTAAACGTAATTTAAATCCTACACCATATAAAGTTTCTGTTAGTGATGCACTCTATTCTTTCCTGCATTTACTGTGGCTGGAGAGTGCACCCATAGGAGAGTTATCCTGAAATTCACTAAATTAATCTTATTTTTAATCGTACATCAGTATTTTATTTTTTATATCTGTATATCTGTGTATTCATTAAGAGTCGTCAGAAAGTCGGAGGATATTCCTCTAATGCTGAACACACAATATTTTTTATGTAAATATATAATCTACATGGCAAATGCTGATCTCCACTAACTTATATCTTCAATTTCTTTGAAATTGTAGTATAAGCATTGTTTGTATTATAGATCTTGAGAGACTGGACAAATTTACTGTTTTCTGTAATTTAATCTGTGTTATTTCGAAATTTAAAGAATATATACATTCTGACTGTTCCTTAAATGTGATTACAAAATATTATCCATATTATAAATGTTTTCTTAAAAAACATTACAGAATATTTTACGAGTATTTCAAAAATATGAAAACGAATAATGTTAAGATATAAATGTGAACCATTAACTTTGTAATATACGTACTGATATTTGTATGAATGTATTAAGGAATAATGTATATATGTGCGTAATAAATGTATTTAATTTCTGCAGTTTTTTAATTTTTTTTTAATCCTGTTTTAAACGCCAATGGTTCGAAATTACTGTTAGCAAAGTACGGTACATTACAGCGTGATTTTAAATGTATCCTGCGCGCCAACAACTCGTGATTTTAAAATGACGAAGCGGAAGTACAGTAGCTCCAACTCTCCATATAAAACCATTGAACGGAATTTAAATATAACGAACGTGTATTAGTGGTGACATACAAAAAACTCCGTAAAGTGGTGTTCTCTATGAAAGAAAAGTAATGCCTTGGACTAGGCAAGGGCGGTATATACTAGGTATCGAAGAAATTCAAGTTTGAGATTATGTTTCTTTGTTGACTATTAATGTTTATGGTTTAGCATGGAAGCTATTTAGCAACGACTTGTCTTTACCTTAAGAAGACGGCCAGGATTCATATACGCATAGTGTTATTCGAAAATGCGGATTAAAACATTCCAGGGGTAATTTGTGCGTTTGTTATTTTGTTCCACCATGTTTGATATGTGTCTTCGTTACAAATAAATGATACAATATAACACCGACAGATTTTAGATTTGTTTTTCGAATATTCGGTTATGCGTAAGGGTAATACCCTTACTGCAGAATCGCGCTCCCATTCTCAGCTATTCGCGGGCATGTAATTCACATGCGCAGTGGTGGTCGGCGTTGTCAGATTTCGTTTAATACTTGTAGACCTATTTGGCGGAATTAATTTGAATTGCCTGAAATGGGAGCACGATTGTGCAGGATTGTCTGGTTTATGTTTTATCTCCATTCTCACTACGGCATTTTTAAACTTACAGCTAAAGGTAATTGCAAATACATCTCAAAAATCGGTGACGTCAACGAATGCATAGATGATGATACATCGCATAAATCCATCAGTAGAGTTTAAAAATATGCCCTTACTATACTGGCAAGGGAATACCGACAACCCGCACATCCCAATTTCGATGCAACCGCACAGATTGAAAGAGTACCTTGGTATAAGAAAATTAATAACGGGGGACCGGATATCCCATACCCCTCATTTTTTTTTTATTTTACACAAATAAAGTCGGTTTTATGTAGAAAACGGTGCTGTATACCAAATTTAGGCAGTTAAACAAACGTATAAGAAAACGATAATGAAACATTACTTGTCATTGATTGTCGTTATAAATATATAGATATTTACTTAGAAATCATTTATTTCAATAACGTAAATACTGTAATATAATCTGATAAGTATATCGATTAACTAAAAGTACAAGTATTCTACCACGTGCACCATTATCTTAATGCATATACAAGGTGGCCGATTTCTTATATATTTGTTTTTAACTGTCTAAAATTGCTATACACCACCGTTTTCTACATTAAACCGGCTTTATTTGTGAAAAATAATAAAATTCAATAAAAATGGGGGGTATGGGGTACTCGGTCCCCCGTTATTAATTTTTTCAGAAAATAATTCGCGTCATCCTTAGAGCTATGTAATATACTTCAAATTATATTCTACAAAAAAAACAAGACATCTGTTATAGTTCCCGAGATATTGAGAAAAATTTAAAAATCGTTCAAACCTTTGCGAAATCAGGAGATTCGGCAGAGAGAGAAAATGACGTTTTTATACCAAGGTACTCTTTCAGTCTGTGCAGTTTCATCGAAACCGGGAGGTGCGGGTTGCCGGTGTTCCCTTATGAGTAAATATTCTGTATTTCTATTATCATATGCAACTCGTTAGCCTTCAGTTTTTGTATTTCGTCTTGGTGGTCTTATTTTTATTTGCAGTATTGATGTTAATTAGTGGCGTTCGAAGAGCTGTATTGCTTTCGGAGTGCTACGTCTGACATTATTTTCCTTTGTGATTTTCTGCTGAGGATGGCAACCTAGTTGCCGAAATACGTATACAGAGTTATTTACTCAACAAGGTGGCAAGGGGTATTTTTAACTTAAATTTGCAGTATTATTTATATGAAATTTAAAACTTAATATATGTTTATTCTGATGGCGTGATGTGAGAGAGATAGTTGTGCAATTCACGTATTGCCACGTAGTAAAGATCACACAGTGTATAAAGCTTCAATACACCATTGGCGTAAAAGAACAAACGTTGTTTAATATTTAGCATGTATCACTTTATAACCCCCTACATAGATATTTTGACTCACCTATGGTACTCACAACATGCGGCGTTAGAGGGTGCTTTAAGAACGATTACGGCGCATTCCTAACTTTCGCCACGACTGGCAATTGTGTGGCTAACAATTTGTAACGACCGTATTGATTACACACAGTAGCAGCTGTGAGCTTCTTCCGTGGCTCGACTATTAAGGTTTTAAAGAAGTGGAAGTAGTTACCTTAAAATTAGTAGAACAAGAATAATGAAATAGGACAATGTAACGGACCCGGTAATTTTTGATTTTAGTTATGCTTTTTTCCTAATTATTTCATGTACACAGGCTGACCCAGGGTATGTAATCTTAAGTTGGAGGGAGTAAAACTGTAATGGCGGCGCTACTCTCCCAATTCGGCAGATGTCTCTGGGTGAATGTGGTTGGTGCTATATTCAAGCCGAGAATAATAAATAATTCATGCTGATTCATGCCCACATTGTCCCATGTTGTGCCACTACGTGTTACATTGATACAAATTCGTTTCGTGTGTATGATGTGTTTTGCGTGATTAATTTGCAGTTTTGGACTTTTTAAAAATAATTCTTCTTGTTTATCTTTTGTTTTTGTAAGTTACATATATAATAATTAGTATTTTAAGGAATTAATTGCACATATATATATGTTGTTACAGGTATCTTACTTATATACACTGCTGGCCACAACAGATCTTGAATCTTAATAGCAATCTAAAATATCGACATAGTTGCCACATCGTTATACTTATACATATGTATATATGAACTGCTAGTACGGCGCATGAGGCCAGTATCCAACAAGCGTTGTATGGAAGCTGCGTGCTTGTCGAAGAAAACGCAAAGCGTATCAATAACGTGAAAAAATGCGAGATATTACGCAAATAAATTGCGATTGTATTTTTGATTAATCTTTGTGTAGTGTTTTAAAACGTTTGAAGATTGAATAATATTGTAGCACGAGGAAACCAAAAATGGACAATATTTAGAGACAGCAATGCATTAGGCACACGCTTTTAATGTGCAACATTAAACTAAAAATTTAATAATAGCGGACAATGTAAAAAATAGAAAATGCATTTCTATAGAAGCTGAAATATTATCGTAAATA
>JARFOC010000092.1:37882-54069 GCA_031763485.1 Osmoderma eremita
ATTTACTTCAAAGGAATTATTACTTTATGGTCGTACCTTGGTAATATGAATTGGTAAATATGACTATCGTAATTTACTACTAATTGTAAGTCATAGAAACTTAAAGCTATTTTATTAGTAAACGTGACGACGCCAAAACCAGTGAATTGATTTTAAAGTTTTCTTACTACAAAGTAACAGATTGTGGTAGAAACTACGTTTCGGAGACTTTAAATGTGGTAATTAAAGTAATTTATACAAAAAAGTAATATTTATAGTCGCGATTACGTCTAAGGTACTTCAAATAGGTTCCAGTCTCGCTCTCAGTTACTTTGGTGCTTGTTGGGATATGTTTGTCAATAAAATAATGGAACTAATTTCAGACGAAATGAGGGTTGCAGGTGTATTGTTGGAACTGCTAAAAGCCTTTGATAGTGTCGACCATACAATCTTGGTGAAAAAATTAGAGCTAAAGCGTTTCCTAGGAATTGTACTTAGCCTAGTAAAATCTTATTTGACAACGCGTAGATAATGTGTACAAGTGAACTGATACAATCAAATTTGCTGGGCACGGAAAGGGATGTAACCTAAGGGTCGATATTGGGAGCTCTTTTGTTGATATACAAATGACTTACCTGAAACAACAAACCATTTTGTGATTATGTATGCTGACGATGCATCGGTGATCATTACAAAGCAAACCAAAATGCCCGAAGATGAAATTATCAATATCATTATTGCCATGAATAACTGGGTTCAAGAAAATAATCAGTCTTTAACTTCAATAAAACAAATATAAAAATTTTATTATATTTGCTTTATTGAAGTTTAACAAGAAACGAAAGCATAAAACTTAGCTACCACAAACTACAGTTAACATCAGTAAATAACGTAAAATTCTTAGGAGTACACCTAGATAGCACCCCCAAAATTGGAAGGAACATATGAATATGTTTACAAAGAATTATCCGGATTGATCTACGCACTTAGAACAATATCTTCTGAAGTTCACACAGAAGCAGCGCTGGCAGAATATCCTGCATATATAGGAACTCGGTTGCGCTATGGGATCATCTTTTAGAGCAATTCTGTTGAAGTGGATAGAATTTTTCCAAAAAGCGAGACCAATCACAATTACTACACTCGCGAGTTGAAGAAATCCGTGGTGTTCCTCAAACCACTTATGCACAAATACATAAAGGTGTAGTGACAAGTACTCAAAATTTATATCATTTCCACAGCGATCAAGGATAATTTAGACATTGACGTTTAAAACAAAAGGAAATTTACTTACTTACATGATATTTATATAATATATAAGATTTTTAAAATTTTTCATTTTCTAAAAACATTTAAATAATATATTCATGTAAGTACATTATATCATACATATATTTTGACGTGTTTCATACTTGTTTTGGTAAATAGATGGGATTATTTATTTATCATTATATTGCTTATATAGGATGTTTTGTAGACTCATGTAATACCTTCGATTCTATGGAAAACGATATTATGATCTTCGAAAAAAAAATCAGTCTGATTAAAAGAATTGATTTCATGCCAAGATAAATGCATGCTGGAGGAGTAACTTTTTAGTTACAACTGAATGGATGTTTAATTTTTATTTTAATATGTATTAAATAACATAAGTTACAAAAAGCTGTCGGCTTGTTCATTTTTTTTTTTTGATTTAATAATGGAACATGACGCAGCATTTCCGGTACCTGATTAATGCTCAACTGTTTTTGCTTTCATACCTTTACGGTGGTCAGAGTTAATTCATGTTTGACAACAAAGCAAGTATACTGATGATTTATTGCCTGACTGTTGTTTTTGTAAATGTAAAACCCGTTTCATCATTTAAAAAAGATAAAAAAGAAGAGCACCTTTTGAATAGCATTTTTGATGAATCCGCGTTTTTTTTTTAATTCTTTTCTTAAATTATTAAATAATGAGTGTAATTTTAAATAAGAATGTGCGCCAAGTTGAAAATGTTAACGATAATAGAGATATGGTGAAACTTCTAGAAGGACCTTCGAATGGTACTTTGAGTAACGAACAAAGAAACATTGTTTTGCGTTAATTTTCCCAAAATCACTTCGTGTTAAATAATAGTAATTATTGTTTCATGTATTAAAGTTTCAAACTGCCATCACGTATTAGACAAACAAAAGTTGACTGTATCAAATCCATATTCTCGGTATTTTGAAGTATTGAACATCAAACGACAGTACTTGCAATGGTTAATTATGATTTTATTTCAGATATTTTTTAGTTATTTTAATTAGCCATGCGAAATTTGATTTATGGCTTCTTGTTTCTACCAGAAACTACGGTAGCGGATGAACTGTCAAATTTGCAAAAATGGCAGCTGTCACTTAGATTATATCTATTTCAATTTCTATTTGCTGAACATATTTTCTATATTTAGAAATGATGAAAACTAAATTACAGTACATGCCCTGGTTATTTATGATTTAATTTCAGATATTTTTAGAATAATTTTCAATTCATACAAAAACATTCAACAATAGACCAGGTGCTTAGAATAACTGACATTGTTGAATGCGCTATAGAGGAAAAGAAGGTCTGCTCTCCAGTCTTCTTATTCTTTTGCAGTCTACTCATTCAGCAAGCCTTCGACAAAGTATAGCACGAAGTCTTGATATATAAACTAAAATAAAATGTTACCAGAACAATACGTTGATATCCTAACATCATACATATCTGACAGATTATTTAGAATTAAACAAGTAAAGGAATATTCAGATTTCAAAGAAATAAAAGCGGATGTGCCTTAGGGAAGCATCCTTGCACCCGTCCTGTATCTAATAACAATCTACCAGCAAGTACAGTTGTTGCTACATTTGCAAATGATACTGCCTGATGACGATCAGGCAGCTACAAAATTAAAAACATCTTAGTCAGGTAAATTTTACCAATAAACGGCTAACGGAAACTTCATCCTATAGATATTAATGGAACAATTGTACCATATTCGAAGAACGCTAAATACCTGCGCATAAGTGTTGACACCAAACTTAAGTGGAAAGTGCATGTTAAAAAGAAAAGAATACAATTAGGTCTAAAATTTAGACAGTACTATTGCATGGTTGCAAGGAACATTAAATTTTCAACAAGATTTTGTACTACAATCAGATTTTGAAATCGGTGTGGCTGTATGCACCCAGTTTTGGAGGTGTACTAATAACTTAAATATCAAGTGCATTCAAATATTTCAGAATAAAGTGTTGCGAAACATAGCGAATGCCCTATGGTTTGTTTGTAGCTGTGATCTTAGGTAGAGATCTTCAACAGTGAGGGAAGAGATTAAAAGGATTGCCAGCAAGCATGAAGCCACCTTATTGTAACATACACATGAAGGTGGAGCCTAGCTTCATACTTCAGCTGCTGTCAATTGATCTCGTGTCGTGTGTAAACTAAAGCATAGAGCGCGGATGAAATGTACATAGTTTGGGAAAATCTGAAGAGCATAATTGGACTGACCCCAGTTGCTAAGTACCGAGTTTTAAGATATATTAAATTGAAATTAACGGCTAGTCAGTAAGACTGGCTTTAATAATAATAACAAAAAAGAATTAGCGATGCGAAATTTATGATCTGCCAAAGTTGCCAAAAATGAGTCACTTGCGTTGTATTGTGTTGTGTATGTTTTCGATGCTAACAAACTTTTACAGCGAAATTAAAAATAGATATTGAAATTGGTTATTTATTAACTCGATGTTTACGTACGAATTTTGATGGGGTAGAAGACGATGTGACCTGATAGTTGGCTAAAGTAAAAGGGAGGCTATGGATGTTTGAGGAGCAGAATAATAAAATAATATTAAATATGAAGCTTCGTAAACATTCAGAAAAGTTATAACAACGGAAAATATGATATATAAATATCACCATACATATCCAAATCCAATTGAACACTAGAAGAGGAATGAAGATGATAATAAAATCCGTATGATGTATAAACTAGTATCAAAGTTTCAAAGCCAAAAGTAGAGCTGAGCGAAAGATTGAAGACGAAATGGAGCTTTAGCTTTCAAAATCGCATGGATAATTTGCTGCGAGCATCAATAGGAATTCGTGTTCAACGTGGGATAGACGTTTGAGGGTTCAATTAGAGTAGGTTCGATATAAAAGCAAAAGTTTATTATTAGTCCCGCCTTCTTATAGTCGACCACTTAAATCGTGATTATTTCCTATTACCAAATTAATCGCTCCCTCCCCGTATATAACGTGTTCTTTTAAAATAAGATACTTCTCCGTGCAGAAAGTATTTACGAATCACGTTTAAATTTAGAAATGTTTTCCAAGACATGAGTATACATTCGCGCGCGTCGAGAATAGCAAACATTTTCCAAAATATATCTCTCGAGACCCTTTTTCGCGATATCGAAGATCAAACGACCTTCTCCCCGATACTCCCACAAACTGAGGCGTACATATGTATGTAAATATTTTTAGAGCCGTAGTAATTCGGTGCGTGCAATAAACTACCAGCAGACACTTGGTCGGTGGTCCAAATGACTTGTGTCGAAAGTATTCGCTCTGAGCAACTTGCCTACGTACTTAATATTCATCACAAGTCGAAATCGACGATCACGTGATCTACACGAGATTTTGGATGCTGTTTTAGTATTTGTATACCGTGTCTTACATTGCATTTCACTTTGGAGTATGTCGAGGATGAGTTTATTTTAACAGAATAAGCCGAGATCTTCAAAGATAATTATCTAAACAAGTTTTGAAATGGACGGTTACATATCGGGTCGATTTCTTTGAGTGTTTCCTATGAACTTGGCGTTTGAAAGTAGGTCGTTTTAGCTCCTTTTGCCTTTAACGCACCATGAGTATCAACTTCTTTTCTAAATCTGCTTCGTGACCATTTAATATTGTTAATTTTGTGTTGGGTGTTTCATTTCGCCTTCATTTTTCCGCATTTATGTAAACAAAACGGTTGGACGCGTGCAATTTATTGTTTTTAAGCACAAATTGACTTATATTTTGTAGGTCAACGTTTCTTACTGTTCAAATCCGGAAGTAACGCTTCCAGTTTACAATTAGATTTTGTTTCGAGTATCCTTTAATACTGTTACTTCCTTATGTACCTTATGCGACGTTCGTGACCGAAATACGGAGGCGGTTAGCATTTGTATTGGTCTCCAGAAGGTTGCCTCCGCATTAATTTTGAATTGAATCCGCCGCATTGCTCTGCCACCTACGATGCTGTGTGAATAATGATGGTGCGCTGGCCGCGACTAACGATAAAATATCGAACGGGTCCACGCCTTTTGTAGCAGTCAGTCGCCGTGGGTATTTTATTCCGATGAATAGATAAAATTATTGCCGGGAACTGTAGTACAAGATTTAAACGTTACGGGAATATTAATGGTTTAAGTGGGAATAAAGACGATGGAATATGATTTTTTGGAAATAAAATACCTTGGACGGATTCGTGAGAAGAAAAACATGTTAAAACAAGTCTATTTTTGTTTAAAAAGGGTTGTCTGATCCAGGTGCTTAACTTACAAATTTGAAATGGTAATAATCCAGATTTTTCTGAAATATTATACCATTTCGGAGCTGAAACGAATTTTATGTTTTAGGCTTTGGAAAAAATGCTGTTCTTTATTTAATACTATGTAATCGGCTTAACATTTGACACTCCATGTGTAGTTACGCCGCTCAGGTCAGAGCCTTCACGATTTGTTTATGGCGGTGAATCCCCGTTCCTCCAATAGATGTTATATACGTGCGAGTTTCTTAGCTTTCTTGCACAATTTTCCTCCATTTTTCCTTATGAATTTTTGTTTTTCATTGTGTCCCATCTAACATTTCGAGATCTTCTACTGCATTCAGCCACTTTGTTTTCGGGCTTCCTCTACTTCTCCTACCAGCCTGTCAATGACTTCCCGATAAATTCTCCCCCTTTGTATTTCTTTTTATTTCATTCATACTCCCGGCGAAGCTTACATCAAATGACGTTGTTACTAAGGAGTAGGAAATTAATTTAAATTCTGTTAGTTGTGCAGTAGCTTTTTTGTATCGTGTACCCCAGATATTGTAGATGCATTCGTTATTAATGTCAGGATCAGTTAGGTCAAGTATTTCTATATGCTATCTGCTAGTAGACCCAATTTATATGCTGTTA
Organism: Osmoderma eremita; assembly: GCA_031763485.1. Taxonomy (NCBI): domain Eukaryota; kingdom Metazoa; phylum Arthropoda; class Insecta; order Coleoptera; family Scarabaeidae; genus Osmoderma; species Osmoderma eremita. The sequence continues at coordinate 44,034 of JARFOC010000092.1, forward strand.
AAAAAAGAAAAACTAAACGGTTTGCCATGATAACAAAGCAAAAGAGGATATAAATAACTTACAAGTGATGTTACTTTGGAATAAATTAAAAAAGTTTTTATATCTTTAACATTCTTTTTCGTAACTCTTCAAATTATCAAGTTATATGTTTCATATATTTGCGACATATCGTTTGTTTGTTGTCTAAGCTTCATGTTGTACGTTGGTTTTCCTATGGGTTTAACGATTAAATTAGAAGAACAAAATTTGCATATTAAATCATAATTACAACTTAATAATTTTGATTTTCTCTGTTAAAGAGCTGAAAAGCATCGTTTTCGTTTTTAATAAAACTTCATTTGTTGCGTGTAAAACATAACGAATTTCCCATTTAATGTACGTAAGTTTTTTACCGAAAATATACTTCCTGTGTGCGTTGCCTGTTCCTTGTCAGATCTCAAATATTGTGCAGCCAGCACAGTGTGTATTTCTGTATATGTTCCTCCTGCTTTTACCATGCGGAACGCGAACAGTGCAACATCCTGCGTCGCCTACGGCGCACACTATAAATATTTAATAACCTCACACGTGCCCATTGTGTAAATCAAGTTTTTTCCTTTCTCCTATACGGATTTATATACTGGTACAGTACATAAGGATTATCTACACTATCGGTCATAAGTGTTCTCATTTGATTATTTTTGTAACAAGCAAAAGAGAGTAAAACTGGTAGCCTAGGAAAGAGAACACAAACAGTAGACGTTGCCTGAGTGGAAGATAGTGTTTTGGATCGACGAGGCAAAATTCGAAATATTTTGGTTCAGAAAGAAGAATATTTGTTCGAAGATCGATGGAGGGCTTTGTGGTGCCTTTTCATTGTTGTCTATTCTTTGCATTTTTGCTTCGTTTCCTGATGTTTTGGATTTAAATCTAATTCCATCGCTGGTTTCTACGTTTTTCCATGTCTGTATTCTTTTCTTTTCACCTTTTGGTATTGGCTATGCTATTTATTTTAACCTTACCGTGGTTCTCCATCGTCTCCAGGTGTTCCAAACTAGTGCATTCCCCAGTCTCTAACGAAGTCAGTAATTTTTTTGTTTCGTATGCAACTCATATAGTTCAGTATTCATCTTCATCATCCAAGTTCTGTTTGCTTTCCTTTGAAATTTTCCGTAATTTCCTTTCCCATGTTTCCAAGTTTATGTTGTATAATCTTTTTTTTTAAATATCAGTATTAAGGCTTCCCCCACTTCCTTTTACATATTGGTTATTATCACTCTCAAATAAATATGACTCTCACCCTTTTCAAATTCTAACATTCCTCCATTTGTTTTCTTCAGTTTTAAGTTCTTTTTTCATATCTGTTTGCCTTCTGTCTTCAATTCCATGGATTTCGTGTGTTACACATTGAATTGCAGCCCAATTTGTAATTCTAATGCGTCTACCATTGTTTTTTGATATTTTCTTTCATCAACTCCTTACGACTCCTAGCGATAAGCATTATGTCATCGACATACGCCAAAAACTGCTGGAAGAGGTTCTTACAACTTGTTCCAACCCCACATGAAACAATAGTGTTGACAGTGAGTCACCCTAGCCGAGTTTTTCTTTTACTAGGAAGTTTTTGGTAGTTTTTCCATTGAATCTAACTACATCTTTCGTATTTTCTTATGTCTTTGTCATCAGTGTAATTAACTTAGGTAGTACTTTGAATCCTTCTAGTGCATCAACCACTTGTAGTGTTGTTATTTATGTTGTCATATTCTGCATTGAAATATATGAAAAACATGAACGTAGCCGTATTCATAGTTGCCAATTAAGGTCTGTTTCAGCATAAAGATCTGGTCTGTGGTTAGTCCGCCTCTCCTGGAACCTCCTTGGTATTTCGCTTGCAAGATTTCAGCCTGTCGTCCTGGTCTTCTTTTAATTAACGTCACTAACAACTTATACATGACATCTAATAATGTAATCCCTCTACAACTATTAAAGATAGTTATGTTTCCTTTTTCATATTTTGTGACGTTTTTATCTGTTTTCAATATTTCCCTTATTGGAAATGTAGCTTGCTCGTCAAAAATTCTCTATTTTATTTTATATTTTGGGCTGTAATTCAATTTTGCACCGGTGCTTTATTATTTTCCATTGCACTTAATACTTCTTTCATCTCCTCCTTTGTTGATAGAAGGAAAATCTTATCGAACTTGTGTGGGAGGAATTCGATCGACAAGTAGGAAAATATGTTCCAAAATCATGCCAAACACTTTGGAAGCAATAAGAGAATAGAAACAAAAACTTAGGCGTCTTCATTTCACGTCTTTTATATTATTTTGAGGGTGGGGTATTCACATATGGCCGGTACTGTATATAACTTAACACACGTTTCTGCTCTGACGCATTTTATTACTATTATAATCACCTTCATTATCTGGCAACTGCGCCTGTGTTGTGTATATACTGCGTATACCGATGCTTGTATAAAAGCACAATGTGACACTAGTTAACACTTTGAACCGCAATCAGGCGCTCATCCAGTCGACGCTGTTAGAACGGTACAAAGAGCTTGATTGAGGAAGCGTTTCCAACATCCGGTTCCCCCCGTGCTCGTATATCCCCCTGTGTGCGAGTGCCCCGTTTTAATATGCCGCCTCACGTATATCCCTTCGGATTCTATCTCTGTCCGTGTTGTCGGCTTCATCCTCCTTCTTCCGCTAAAACGTCAATACTTCGCTTTTCGGTTCGGAGTTGACGGGGTGGTCCTATCGGCGAAGAAAGTTTTTTCACCGACTACCTTTAGCGGGAATGGGAAAAGGGGAACGCCGACTGTTGTTGAAATTGTAGATCAAAGGGTTGTTTCCGTTTTATCTTTTATGTTATTTATCCTCTTCAGTTCGTATTGTAGAGCTCTACGAATATCTTTCCGGGTTAAGGGTGTAACCTTATATGTAGAACATGACATTGACGTAGGATCCTTTTTTTGAGTGGAATTATTCCGGTGGAAAACGAGGTAAAAGTTAATAACGTTGGTGACCGAAAGCATTTGAGTATTTTTAGATCTGTACACATTTTATATATATTAAAAGGCATACAGATTGCGTACATTTTATAAAGTGCTGAAATTTTGCAAGTCTTTGCGAGTCGGCGGATTGTTTTTCCCGTTCGGGAACATTTTTCCAAGATTGTGGCCATCTTTGGACTACCCGGCGAAGTATTTAATTTCGATCGGCGTTCCGGGGGCCCGGGGAGTATTTTTCAAACTTTGGGATATTAAATAAATCGTGCCCCGTGGAACCGCGTTGTGAGTGACCGGCGCTCTTCCATTGGCTGGCCATCTGATGGTTCCGTCTTCGAGAAACGTCAGATAAATTCCGTTCGCCGACGTTAAAATTTTGGAGCGATATTTGCGGCATTTTCGACAGAAAAACGCACGGGACGTGTTTAGGCGTCAATTCACACTATTCGAAAAGATATAAAGCGAAGTTTACGACTGCGAGTTATATTTTAATAGAATAACTACGACAGACTACACCCTGTCATTCCCTAAGGTCTTGGAAAACCTATCATGGGGACTCTTATTATCATCTTCCCAATGATTTTTTGAGAATTTTTACTGAATGTAGTCACTATTTCAGAATAATACGGGGAAACTTATGCAATATATGCTACATGTTTGGTTAGACTTCATATCTCAATCTTTAAGTATTCTCTGGTATATTTTGGAAGATGTACTTAGTGGGGTAATAAATATATCGATAGTTGATGTAGTCATGTTTATTTCCACTCTTGAAGATGGGAATAATAATTTCTACTTCCTAGTCTTTTGGTATCCTTCCCTCATTCCAGCACCTAATAATGTTACAGACATAAATTGATATTTTAGGCTTCATTCTCGTCATAATGCCTGAAACACGGCGCTGTCCCAATCCCTTGTTTCGATGCACCCACGCTTCGGAAAACAAATACCTACAGCAAGCAAGAAACCTATAATTACGTGTCACACGCAGACGATACACCACCACCGTCAGCGGTCCTTTCCCCCCATCAGCTCGGCTCAACTCATGATTCCTAATTGCGCTTAATCCTTTTTAAATTTCCTCTTGTTTTTCAATTGCGTCGCTAATTAAAGGCGCGTGGGAACGTGGCGTAGCACGGTTAGCGCAGCGATTTAGTTAGAAACCGGCAATGGCCGGGTGCTTTGTTAAACGCTTGACGCCCAACGAGAGCAGCTAATTGCCCCAATTATTCTCAATTTGAAACGAAAAAGATATGCACGGACGGGCAACCCGTCACTCGGAGTTGTCGAGCCGAGTTGTCCTGTCCGCTCATTCATTGCGATAATTAATGCTAAAAACGATGCGGGCCAAGATGGCGTTTTCGAACACGTTCGTCATAATAATTGTTCGTTTATATCGAACGAGTTCCGCTAACTTCCTGTTTTTGCGTCGTTTCTATATTATTATCTAAATCGTAATGGGAAGAAATGGGTTCCTATAAATCACGGTTATAAATGAATTTTGAACACCTTTGTAGACGATTAATAAGGATTCGTTAAATGACATGACGCCGGCAGTCAAACAACTTACAGTCCGCTACAAAAATATAGACGCACACCGCTTTCATTGTATGAATTTACAAATATATTAAAACTTTCTTGATTAAATGTATACAAGCTTTAATTGTTTGATATTGCAGGTACGACCGATCCAAAAGAAAATTATTATTTCTTACGCTGAAGACTAATGCAAATGCTGTTTTTTTGAGTTGAGTAGTGGCGACAAAACTATAGACGCACGAACGATACTCAAATTCTAATGAAATTAACTGAAATTTATTCGTTAGTATTTTATGTAATCTATTTGGTACAGAATGTTTTAATATAATCTTGCGGAATTTGATGCTAACAGGCAATTATTGCTCGTTGAAGATCTTCTTTTTTGTTATAGATAACACCATTTTTATAAACTTGCCGCGCCAAATATCCCCATACATTTTCAATGATGTTTAAGTCCGGAGACCTCGCTGGCCAATCCATAAGTCGAACTCGATGGTCCGCAAACCATTGCTTCATTCATTGCTCTGGAAGTGTGAATAGGAGCATTATCCTGCTGGAAGATGTAATCGGCACCTGCTAAGAACTCAGTCTGTACCAGCAGTTCTCTTTCTAAAACATTTTTATAATTTTTAGAATCTACTCTAGTTGTGAGAAAGTGAATGTTACTCCTGTCATGATAACCGATTGCAGCCCATATCATTACTGATCCTCCACCCATTTGTCTACGAGGAAATAATCGTTCATCTTTTCCCAAATCGTGGTAATAATACGAAAATCTACCAGGACCATCCAAATTCATTTTTCATCAGAAAATATTACCTGTTTCCATTCATCATACCATATCGTATGTTCTCGAGCAAAACGTAGACGGTTTGCTTTGTGGATTTCATTTAAAGGCGGGTTTTTCAAGATCTTTTTTCGTTTAATTACCGGTGAATTTTTAAGTAAAATTGTACATTTCTAACATTTGTTTTTACACCTGCTGGATGTGCGATTTCAAGAGCAGTAAGAGAAGAATTGAACTCTACTTGTAAAATTCGCTTTCTATCTCTTGCTGATAACACTTGGGGACGACCAGATCTCTTCATTTTGCCATAATTTTCTAACACAACTAACTACACGCTTCGAAAGTTCGTTTCTACCTGACATCCCTAGAGAAGTCCCACTCCTAGATTTCTAATGCCAGAAATAAATAGGGAAATCCCCTGCGACTATACTTCTGTCCCAGTTGAAAATGATGGTTTTTCAAACATTTTGACTTTATCGTTACATTAAAAATATTATCTTTGGTTTGAACAATATTTATACTTAATAATTTCTAAAACTGTATTTTATGCAAACCTACAATATTTTTACTAGTTTTTTTAAATAAAAGCTTAGCTTTTCGTTTTTTAATAGCATACGACTATAACTTTGTCGCGGACTGTATTTTTCGTACGTATGAGGCGAATTCTCTAAAAGGGACTGGGATTGTTTGCCGTCCGTGTAAAAATGCGGTAACTTCTTATTAGCGGGTTTGCCAGCCTTTTCATTTATGAATAGAATAAATATGATGTGAAAAATGCGACCGTTGCCCGCTATTTACTTATTGGAAACCAAAAATTCTATATACATCCTTGGTCAAAAGTCTTAAGCACCCTATAAAATGTCAATATTTTTTTAATTAAATTAATTAAATTTTAATAAATCGCTAACTTCAGCAATACTGCTCAGAAATTAGAGTGATACTTGATGCTGGTGTTTTGTCATAGAGTGTGGGGTTTGTGGGATATTAAAAAAATGAGAACGGTCACAATTTTCAAGGTTAAATATTTACATAACCCCTTAAGATAGAATAAAGGTAAAAACTATTTCTAGTATATATTTTTATTCCTAACATTTTTATGTCAAATTCAGTAATGATATTTAAATATCCATAGCCCTGTTTGTTTTCGATAATACAAAATGGCATTTTTAAACGGAAATCCTAGGCATGTCATTAAAATGTTTATCCTTTCTGGTTTCGTTTGATATAGCTGTCGCTTTTATATTTTGATTTATAGTAAAATAAGGAATTATTATTTTTTGTAATTCATAAGCGGTCTTTGACTAACAAACACGGTAAACACACATATGAAGTTGTCAAAAATTGCAAGCTGAGTAAGTTAGATCATTGTCAGATTTTTATTCAAGAAATTCGGAAAATGTATAGCAACGAAGAGAAGAATGGATATGCTTTTTTTGTTATTATACTAGTAATCGAAATAGCCTTGAAGTTAGTAAAATGTATCACCAACGCTACAAGGAGGCAGAGCCAGTTAGAGATTATTTTAGTATTAAGAAAGTTACCGACATACGTAGATCGAAAATCAGCAGCCTGTATATCAACCTCTCATTATATTATATTTTAAAGTTAAGTTATAGTCAAACTATCGTTATGTTTGTGTATGTGATGTATATTACAAACGAATGCTCCCTTCCTCTTATCAACTCAAGCCTAAGTTAATTTTATGAAAGTATTTTCTTAACTTATTAATTTCTGATGTTATTTATTCAAAATGGCCTGAATTAACATTACATATGTGTGCTTTCGTATGTGTAAAATAAAATAAAATATTTAAACATTGGCTGGCACTTCCACCAAATATTGAATTAATATTTCCAAGGACTATGATTGTAAATTAATCGGGAATTAACTAAACTCAACTAATTAGAAATTCAAATGGAGTCCATATTCGTTGATCTTCACTCTCTATGATACAAATATGTACTGTGTTAATTCGAATTATACAGGATGTTTATGGGCTTTTATGATTTTATTTTCAAGGGGTGATTAAACATCTTAAAAATATCTTAATGAAACTGCATGACCTTTTTTATGGTGGTAAATCACTACTTAAAAATAAATAACAAAAAAATTTTTTTACGTTAATATCTCTCTTACTATGCAACTTTGTTAAGATATTTTTACGTTAATGACCTATACATTACAGATTCGACATCAAATACCGATAGATAACACACCAAAATGGATATGTACTTTTGGTATTATATTATGGCAAAAATTAGTACAATTTTATATTTGATTAAAACGAATTAATGAACAAATTGCAACGAATTTTTTGACATATTCGCTATGATTTTTCCTCATATTTTAACGAAGAACCTACATACAGAGGTGATGGTAGACACGATGTTTTCGCCGGGTACATTAAGCTGTCGTTTCTTGTTAAGTTCGCTCCGTAAAGTTGAGTTTAATAAAGCTACGGAAATATGAAATACACATACTGGAACGACCCGCAAAAACTTTTGGTTCGCCTCGGTGCTGATTATGCGGAGCGAAACGAAAGTTATTTTGTAATAGCTCGCGCGATTTTCTATTGCTGCTTCGGACGTATGGCACTTGGGTTTAACGTGGACGTCGGAGAGGATGTTTTTTTTATTGATCCACTTGTAGGGGACTGTACATTAGTGAAATGGAAACTGTCTATATGTATGTATATCCATACAAATAGATTAGGAAAAGTAATTGATTAAATTATATCTAGATTATGTGTTATATGTAGGCACTAAGGAACATTAACTTATCTTGAATCTTATCATTTTTACCAAAGCATTAATCAACTAAGTGGAATTAATTGCCTGTAATTTAATGGACCTTGCTAAAAAGCAAGATTAGCAAAACCGAAAAAACTTGGGAAGTATCCAATAATTTCTGTTTAATTAATCCTACAAGAAGATAAATTTTCTGGCTTCTGCTGATACTGAAATGATAGAGGCCAATTAGTGAGTTTGCAAAATCGCTGATTCTGTTTAATCCAGTAATAATATTTTTACAATTAGCAATCACTAACAACTGAAGTTGTATCTTTTTTCTTGTATGTACCCTAATGCACGAGTACTTCTCATGATTTCGTTATTTGCTTAATAAAGGTAAATTTACTATCAAAATTAAGTCCCAGATCTTTCATAACATTACAACACTGGAAGTATAAGATTTTATACAATGTGCTTATACATTATGCTTATGGGTGTAAGTTATTGCCTTATACAAGGTGAGCTTTTTCAGATGTTTGGCATGGGGATCTCAGAAACCAGCGGAGACGATCAAATAGGAAAAGAATTGCAATTTTACGAGCTCAATCGAATGAGCCTTTTGCTTTTTCGAAAAAAAAAATGCACGGCTAACTTAATATTTCGAAAAAAAAACTGTTTCCTTGTTATTTCGTTCGGTGCCTGTAGCTCCTGTTATTATTGACTTTAGCAAAACCGTGTAAAGGAGAAAGTTGTAGATAAATATGTGCTGAATAAGACAGTCTCACCAAACTTTCTATTAACGCCGTAATTTTTGAGATATGACAAAAAAATTGGGTTTTTTTTAATGGAAACCATAGTCGGTTGGTTATGACTTCATAAAAAAAGGCAGTTTTTTCAATGATTTCAACGATATAACACTTGACATAATTCTTACAAATAAATAAATTACAGGCATTTTCCCCAATTAATATCTGAACTGTTGACGTAGTTAAGCTATGGAAACAATTGAGAAGAAAAGTGTGAGGTAAATTTTGTTTGGAAACCTGGACAATCTCGTCAGCGGCAAAATGTGAGAAGGATATGTAGACAATTTTTTTATTGAAATAGAAAATAAACACAATATAAGGATAGATCCAAACACATGTAAATAACAGAATGGCATCATTTTACGCTGTTGGCGGCACTGCATAGGTTTCCAAAAAAAAAAAAAAAAACAAATCGACGTCATCACTTTTCTTCTTAATTGGCAGATGCAAACGTTAAAACTACGTTTTAAGTCTTTTGCGTTTATTCTCCTGAACTAATAGTTTTAAACAGCTGTTTGTATGGGTCTTTGATGGTGTTTCTGATGGCTTCTCTCCTTGATCAGTTCTTCTACTGCTGGGATTGGTAGGTCTTGATGTACCATTCGATTAGTGACATACCATGGATCTTCTACCACTCTACGGCTGTCGTTATATAATAATGATGTTAGATTCAATGGCGCAACCCCATAGTTCGAGGCCACACCAAAGTTTTATGGATTAAAATTTTGTTTTCTATACACATTGGTGACTGTTAGATATCCAGTATGGCTCTCTCCTATTCAGGTCCGTCTCTTTGCGCTTTTTCAAAATATATTCTTTCCAATTAAGTTTAGAATAAAAATGTCGGCCTAAATATTTTGCATTTGGTGTTTCCGGTGTTTGTTCCATTGATAAATGAAAGAGATTATTAATCTTCTGTATGTTCAAGGCTATACTTGACGCGGCGAACATATGTAGTGCCGGCAATGGATATACCCACCCTGACACCGCCGATGAGTCGCCATTGGTTAGAAATGATTGCATTAGAAAATAGAATAGTGTTGTGTATGAATCGAGCATTTGACCTTATGTACACTAGCGACACTTTCTAATTGTACGACCTAACGCTGAACGTAGAGCCTACATGCGTAGCATGGATAGTAGACAGCTTATTGCATTCATTGGCTGCCTCGCAATGTGTAAACAC
>JARFOC010000092.1:54169-81681 GCA_031763485.1 Osmoderma eremita
AACTCTGTGTCGTAGGCACGTTTGAACCGTTAAAAATAAATGAAACTGCTGACAAAGACACCGACGGCCGTCTTAGATATAAGATTATTATTTTGCTATTTATTAAGAAAACACATATCAAAAACAACGCAAAAGTATTCATACAGGGATAATATAGGAGAATTACCGTTTACTATACCGCACAATAACGACAAAACCAAGACTATCTGATCAGTGTTGAACGAGCAGTAAAACGTATAGATACAATTGTGCTGTTTTTCGAAAATGGGGCGTAAATCAAAGGAAACGTCGGAAGGTGAAAACAATATTATTATTAAGTTGCATAAAGATCTCTCTCACTAAGAGAGATTGGAAAAATTGTTAATAGAAATTTCCCAACAGTACAATATATTATTAAAAAATTTCAATATCAGGGAACTGCTATAAATTCACCTAGAAGTGGGCGACCAAAGAAACTCGGAGCGCAAGCGTAACGCAATAATAAGATAACTACGAAAATATCCCAAAGTTAACGCGCCAAAATTGACAGCAGTTCTTCAGGACACCTTACATAAATGTGTAAGCTCAGATATAGTGCGAGGAATATTGCATGGAGAAGGTTTCAGGGCAAGAGTAGCTAGCAAAAAACCATTCATCAATGAGAGGAATAGGCTCAAGCGTTTAGAGTTTGCTAAGCAATACGTTAATGCTTCTTTAGGGTTTTGGAATTTGGTATTTTTTACCGATGAAAGTAAATTTTGTGTGTCTGGGTCTGATGGACGTTACGTAGTGTGGCGGAAAACAGGGAAAGCTTTAAAAGCGGAGCACCTAAGAACTACTGTTAAACACGGGTATGGGTCTGTAATGATATGGGATTGCATGTCTGCAAACCAGGAGGGACGTTTGGTCATTATTCCATGTATAATTGATAAATATGTTTACTGTTCGCTGTTGTAAGGAATGATTCCGAGATGTGGCAATGCCTTCGTCAATTTATGACCGAACAATTCTTTAACGGGTTCACTTTTGCTATAGGGCTAAAATATCCTATTACAAAAAAGACATTAAAAAAATTATGTCGCATCGCATTAATAGGGCACATCTTCTGTAAAGGCAAATACATTACAGGATTGTAGACCGTATCATCAGAACTACGAAATATAATAATTTGGGAACAATTATATTGCTATAGTACGAGCGATATCCGGTTACTAAGATACATTTGTGAATTACAGACAGACTACTTTATAAACATTATTATTTATTGTGCTGACCCACAGTCCTGGCAATCTTTACAGAATACTTTATTTTTAGAAACCAAACATACACTAAGTAAAAGCGTGAACTGTTAGCTACTTTTCAACGTAATCGCCGCCAATGTTAAGGTACCTATCCCACCGAGGCACAAGCTTCTGTAAACCCTCTTCGTAAAAGGTGCGATCCAAACTTGTAAAATACGGCCGTACTTCTCCTTGAACTTCGTCGTCGTCTTCAATCATTTTACCTGACAAATGAGCTTTCAATGGCCTAAACAAATGAAAATCAGAAGAAGCCAGGCCTGGAGTACGGGGCGGATGGACAACAACTTCCCAATTGTATTTCTAAAGACAGGCCTTCGTCTGATTTGAGGTTTGCGGTCTTGCATTTTCATGCAACAACCGTATTCCTTTCGTCAACCTTCCTCTTCTTTTCTGCCGAATGGCTTTGTATAGTTTTTGAGGAATTTGACAATAAATATCGCTGTTGATTGTCGCTTTCGGTGTTAAAACTCTATGAGTAAAAAGGCCTTGCATATCCCAGAAAATCCGTTTTTCTGACGATAGCGCCTTAAAAGGTCCATTTCCACCGCCATTCGTTGCATTTTGTGTTGGTCGGTCAACAGTTTTGCTACCTAATTCAGATACGATTTCATTAACAGAGCTTTTAGGAATGCCGATCAGTAGATCAATTTCTCGTATCTTCAACCGACAATCTTCTCGAGTCAGCGTATCGATCTTTAACTGATTCTCATCCGTTTTCGTTGTTGATGGTTTTTTCGCACACCCACGGGATCATCGTTCATAGCTGTGCGTCCACTTTTGAACTGTTTATACCAAGCACTATCTTGTTTTCGACCCATAACGCCTTCTCCGTAAATCTTCAGCATTTTTTTTTAAATTTCGGTAGGTGTTTCATTATTTGCATGCAAAGAACGAATGACCGCTCGCACTTCAAACTTGGACTATGTTTCGATCGGAACTGACATTGTGCGGCTGTCACTGCACGCGTTGTACTGAACCTAAGGCAATGACAATAGCCACCTATGCATTACATATGCACATCTAAAATGCGTGCAAGTTTCAACCTGATTGGAGCGACGTAGGCGGTAGGGGGTCGTGCAAACGTACCTTTGTAATCGGACATCCCTCGTACATGAATGAATAGTTTTATTCCAAATTGTAATACTTGTTTTAAACGCATAATATGAATCGTTTTTAACAGCTCCGATACCCTAAACTATGTATTTTGTAAAATTAAAGTTAGGTATATGTTTTTGTAAATATTTTTTTCATCTTTATTATTCTCATCTTTTGTTACATCCTGTATAGTTTTCCCCATTAGTACACGAGTAATGAAACCGTTATTGTGGACCTTTTATACTAATTGCTTTTAGTAACTGGCTGTCGAAAATGTGTTGATTCTGTCTAGGATGGCACTTTACTAGGAAAACGATCCCCATTTACGCAGAATGTTCTTCTTATACCCTTCTTCGCTTCTCGTCTTAGCAACTGTCGGTTTGTGCCGAACACGCGTAATTTTAGCCGCCGTTAATTTTAGATTTATTAGCCGTGGAACATCGTCAGTCGGGCAGAGCGGTAAAGCCTAATTTCAATGACCGCGTGGACAAAGGATCGCTAGAAATAGCCAGGACGACGACGGCGTCTGGAATGGCGTCGAAAAAGAAGAAGAAAACGATACACGGGCATGCATATACCGAGTGCACGCGATCGTGCTGCGGATACAGATGGAGCAAACCATACATTCGTCGTCAGCATCCGCACATCAGAGTGAGGCGTATTCTGTTCGAACAAACTGAAGTATCTAGCCGTTTCTTTTAGCCTTTACTGAGCTTACCCGAAGCTGGAAACAATTCACTCTGTATATAATGTACGCATTATATACGGCAATGGGAGATCACGTGATCTGTCGGTTCAATATCCGGCGGAAACGGCCCTCTGCCGCTCACAAAAGGACACTGAACCGATCTCGCGCAAGACTGGCGTACTCTGGCAGTAATTTGCTTATTACTAGCCACAATTGAACGCTCGCGGCGGCTGTACATAATTTGCAGATGACATCACTTCGTTGTTGGTAGCCCATATTTGTGTGTCTCTCTTATTAAGTTTGTGTGTGCGTCGGTTGGAAAGAGAAAGTCGACATTATTCAATTAATAAATTTAAAAAAAAATTCTGTATGGAAAATGGCTTCATAAATTTTTTTTTTGCCGGGAATTTGCTTACAACTCCTACATGCGAGGTCACGTCAAAGCTGTTATCACTTCTTTGATTTTTTTTTTCAAAATGTAATTATCAAATTTAGCCCGAATAAGACCCTAATACACTCCTACCACCTGCGGTCCTTGGTTGCTAAAGCACGGTACATTTCTGTAGGTATAACAACGTGTGTTATGCGTCTTTTAAGATCATAGATGTTGAAGATTCTCTTAGCATACACGCCTTTTTTATAATCATTCCCCATAGCCAGAAATCAGACGGAATCAGATCCAACTAGGGAATTTTGCTGATTAAGATAATGGTCCACCAATCAACTGTCTACCAAAAAGAAATAAATCCCTGTTTCCAATGATAATCTCGAATTTGTCTTTCTTGGACTATTGATGATTGCTCCTTGAACGCATATGATATTTCCTTTCGTTACAACACTTCGAGGCCTCCTATTTGCCCCCTTGTCTGATGCTTATACGTCTTTGATCATCACTGTTATACCACTGTCGAAAAAAAACTTAGATCTGAGGTGCCATTCATCTTCAATAGTACCATTATATTTAACCTGAAACCAAATAAAATTTGATTACCATATAAATGGTATAAATATTTTTGACTGACGTTGTATAATTGGGTATTGAACTAAAACGTTTACAACTGTTTCATACACACAAAGCCAAATTAAAATTCCGTAGTTATTAATATCGTACATGTTCGTCCCCTGTTCTTCCGTTTTAGTACGCAATTGAAAACGCATACTCGCATTCACACGGACCGACTTTGTCGGTATAATTTTGAGAGAAATCAGTGGCGTACCTAACAGTATAGGATAATCGTGCAATTTGCCAACAAGTATAGAAAGTGCAGCATCTACATACAGTGGAGGAAATAAATATAAAGGCAGTGGATATTTTAGGGATATTTATTGATCTATTGAAAAAAAAATCATACTAAACTGAATAAACGTACTTAATAACATAAAGATGACAAATTCTACAGGTTTTCTTGTAATATAAACAATAATATAAAATAAAGTTAGGAATTTTCCTGTAATAAAAGGGAAATAATTATAAAGGCACAGATATTTTTTAAATAAAGAAAAAGAAACTTGTATTTTGTATGACCACCATTGTGCCTAATTACCTCAAATAACCTTTGTGGCATAGTGTTTATTAATTTTTGGAGATAGTCCATATCTAAGTTACCCCAAACTTCTTCTATTCTTTCTTTTAGTTCTTTATTTGTAAAAAATTCACGACCGTTTTGATAAACTTGACGGGCCATTACTCCCCATAAATTTTCTATGGGGTTTAGGTCTGGGCTACGTGCTGGCCACTCTAAAACTGGCACGTTCTTCACTCTAAACCATTCTTTCAGTAAAGCGGACTTGTGGATAGGTGCGTTATCTTGTTGAAATGTCCAATTAGGGCCCGCTAGCATTTCTGCAGAAGGATGTAATGCTTATTCTAAAACTTTCTGATAGTTACCATTATTCATTTTATTAGAAATAAACACGAGCGGTTGAAACACCATTGAAACATATCATCACATTTCCACCGCCAAAGTTGCGATGCAACTTTACATTCCTTGATGCCCTCACGTCTTGCCAGTGATAATGTAACCCATCCGGGCCGTCTAAATTAAATTTCTTTTCGTCGCTGAAAACAACCATTTGCCATTTTTGATCCCAAGCCATATGCTTAAAAGCAAACTCTAGTCTCTTCTTCTTTAGGTCTGCAGTTAACAGTGGTTTCTTCACAGTTTTCTGCCATTTGACCGTCGAATCACTTTGTAAAATTTGTCTAACTCTTCTGGTAGTTACTGGTAATTCTAGATTCTTCTTTATTTGTGATGCGGTTAAACATTTTTGTGTTGCTTCCCGAATATTTTTTCGTTTATCACGCTCTGTCAGCTTAGGTTTCGATCCTTTGCATTGTATCTATGACCTAATTTAGTAAAATTGTCTATAACTGTAGAGGATTGAAAAACCATTTTTCTTGAGAATGCAAATTGTGCTCTTCTCCGCTTTAGTTAAGCTTTTTCCGCGTGGCATTTCTACAAGTGACAATGTTCGCGATTAAATAATTTGAAATTATAGTAAAATGACTTACTAAATTTATCTTCGTATCAAGTTAGTCAAAATTTTTTCGAAACAAGGCGATAATTACCTCTACTTATAACTGCCTTTATATTTATTTCACCTGCGCCCTCACTAGCGAAATGAAACTAAACTAGTTACATCATGCATACATCTTGAAACTTGATGTAACTGTTTAGTTTAGTCATGTATATGTGTGATCTTAGTAGGGTTGATCTACGTATATATGTTGCAGTATGCAATAAAATTCGATATGAAAAAAAATTACATTAAGGTGTATGCCTTTATAGCTATTTCCTTCACTGTATACTAATAATAATGTATTTATTCCAATCGACCATACATGGTATTGGACACGTCAAATAACATATGTACATTTAAAATGCAAAGATATATAAAGCTAACTCAACAATACAAATAATCAGGACTAAATGTGATAGTTCAGGAATTCCTGGGTTGAATAAAATGATCTCTCTGACAAGAAGGCCTTCAGTTTATGTAAAGCTATTTTAATTGAACATTGTGTTTTTATTTCATTTGGGAGTCTATTGAAGAAATATCTGCCAATATAGCGACGTCTTATGTGTCTCGGTTCTGAGGTTATTACCTTGCCTAGTTCATACTTCTGTATATTCTTACTAGTTTCTCTTGTGGTATGTTTTAGTACATAGCTTATGGTTTAAATTATAGAATTTTATATTGTTGAAACACAGGTCTGCAGCTATGTGTACCTTTTAAATTAAAAATTAGCCTCACTATTCGTTTCTGAAGAACAAAACTCCTTGTTTGGTGGTTGCATTCCCCAAGCAATAAAATTGTAGCTCATAATCGAGTATGCCACGTCGTAATAGACGTTCATTAGGGCTCCCTGACCAAGACTAGCTTTCAACTGTAGTATTGCATAGAAACAGCTACTTAACCGCTTGCAAGCATAATTAATGTGTGTTTGCCAACTCATATTCGCGTCGATGTATATGCCTAGATATTTAGCAGCATCAGAGAACTCCAAGAGAACTCCAACCACCTCGATTAAAGTGTCAGGTATTTTCCTCCTGTTAAATAGTTGTATGCTGACCGATTTCGATCCGTTCAAAACTAGCCAATTCTTCCTGCACCATTCTGAGAATTCGATGCCAGTCCTCCTGAGCTTGCTCCCCAACTCAGTGCTGTGGTCACCCACCACAACAATAGTGGTATCATCCGCATACAGCAGCACCTTCCTTTGTATGCGAGGACAAGTCGTTGACAAACAACGAGAATATGAGAGGGCTCAACGCCGATCCCTGTGCCACGCCCAAATCCACACCGCAGTACTCCGATCGCCCTCTAATCTTTCTGATAAAGGTGGATGCACCCAGTACTGCTTCTCTCTACCTATTTATTTTCCTTATTTTAGCTTGACAACATTTTATTGTGTCTTCTAGGAAACGCCACTGACTGACTGCTTTTTTGACACTACTTTGTCAATCCCTCGATTGTATCGGTAACGTCTGTTTATCGGTCTGTGTAAAAAGTATATGTCCGACACCGACAATATTGGTGTGTGTGAAAAGGCCTTTATAGATGGCATGAAAATCTGGCTTTGCATAACCTTACGAATTGTTTTACAGTAAATATCTCTAACAAACCGTCTTCAACAACTCCATCTACAACAACCGTCCAGCCGTTCCATTGTCTGATATTCTCCATATTAATATTTTGGTCCAATTCGGTGGTGTAAATTACAGTTTACATCTTTAATCTGAAAAATTACATTTTTCTAAATTTCTACAGGCTTTATTACCTTTCTGATAAGGAATTTCTGTCTAGAAGCTTCCCAACGCTTCTAGACACGATGGTCAACAAATGCTAGTGACTAGTCACTAGCATTTGTTTGAAAGCAAGGGTTGACCAATATTATTGTTTAATTGTATTTATGACAGATAAATACGAACAAAAAAAATCTAAAGTTCTATTAAGTTACTTCCGAAAGTCTTCTTCTATGGGTTGTAGTTTCATTTCATTTCCCTTTTGTTAATTTCAATTTTAATTTACACCACATTACCTCTGCTACAAGGGTCCCCGCAAATCAAATTCGTTTTATACACGTCCGCATTTCTATCGACTAGCGCTAAATGGTTCCCACAGGCGCACATCTGCCTCAGTTACGCCATCCGCTTTTTTCATTACTGAATGGCGGACGGGGAAAATGGCCGCGTTAATTGATGAAAAACTGCGGCGCGCGAAGCCGTTCGCGTAGAGGCAGTCATCGCGGAACGGACAGGCTCACTGATTCGCTTCATCATCATTGGACGTCGAGCGAATACGAATTCATCAACATCATCGTTGTCATGCGAAAGTAAATGTAGTTCTGTCTTTTATCTAACTAACCTTGACTCATTTTTCTATTGTAGGTAGTTGGGAGAGTAGTTGGCGGTGCGAACAAAGGCTTTCTTTCCGATTTACTTCGTTTTGATTTGTGTTCTTAATCTGTATTAAGAACACAAATCAAAAGTCGATGAAAACCTATGTTTTCATCGACTTCCACTCTCAATTGGTTCCGAGTAAGTCGAGACTCATATTTTTGTATGTATAGAATACGTAAAGTAACTCGATACTAGAAATTCATACAAGAAATTCCGTTCTTGGTGTAAAAATGACAAGTCCTAATAAGAAATAGATGTTTTTAATCCTGTAATCATAATTCATCCACTCCTGAGTACATATATAAAAATTTTAACAGTTCACCTTTTAGGAGGTAAAGTATCCTCGCTGCTGGAAAGGTCTTTATCTAGATGTTTATCAGTTCTACAGATGGAGGATTCAATCCCTCGAACATTTTGTTCTAGTAACCAAGCGCTTATTTAATTCTATTGCAAGTGCTGCTTTACGTGCTATGCAAGGATCTCTTTTTGTGAAATAGATTTCTACTTTTTCGCCAATTTTAACATAACTGTACATCACCCAGTGGAAGCTTTCGTATAGATCCATCTTAATAATTTTGCTAACCTCCATTTGCCATTGGAACTGGATTTGGCCCCTTTGGAAGCTCCATAAGATCTTCATCCGAAGATTTCTCAACATACAGTGCATTTATGTTTCGATCGTGTCGAGAGATATCTGTGCACACGGGGGCTTGTGATTTGGGCTTGGCGTTTTGAAAATCATATAAAATTCGTATAGCAAATTTCATGAAACAATTTTTAAAGTAATTTAATACATAGAGATTATAGAAGTATTTTTTTTTGTAGTGGATATCTGATATCATCTTTTTTTTATTAGTTGGGAGTCTGAAAATATATTAATGGTGTTTATATCTTAACTATAAGTTAGGATAAATAAGGAAAAATGCTTCTTGTGTGAGTGAACTTTCGTTGTTGATAAACTTTTTTATTGGTTGATTTGATAAATTCGGTCTTTTCATTAACCTTCATTTCTCTTGGATGAACTTCCCGTTACTTGTTTAATTATTTCCTTTTACAATGCTTTCGTGAAGTTTTAGTAATATCTCCGCTTTCTCCCAATAAAAACGTAATGATTTTTATTATATCTTCATCAATTCATTTCCAACATTCTCATTATTTGAAATTGATACTTAACAAAAGCTTCTAGGTTTAGTGCTAAAGATAACAACTTCGTTGTTGAGAGCGTTGTTAACTATGTATTATTTGAAATCTTTTGTATGGTTTAAGTCTCATGAAAGGGGATTTGAAACTAACAAGGACGTTATCGAGAAAAGCGCGTGCAACGTAAGCTAGACTCCACGTAGTGCGCCCTGGGCAATACCAAATACGATCAAATGTCTACAAATTGACTGCTAGACCTTAGCAAGGATATCCCCGGTAGAGAGATCGATATAAACAAGACCAAAGATCAATCGATTCCATTTTTGTGAAATTATTTTATCCGAAGCAACTGTATTCAAAGACCATTACACCAGCAATTGTAATTTTCATTTTGCCTAGGGTGCGAAATGGTATATTTTTCTATTTGAAATGTCTAATTTTTATCTAATAAATACTATGAACGATAAATTTTACGACTTTATTTTATCAAAAGCAAGCACCTTAGTAAACTGGTCGTACATAACAAATCCATAGAGCAAGTAATGGAAATAAAGTATTTAGGAACAACTATTACTAATTTTTAGGATTAAAAGCAAAATAGAATTGAAGGCCGAAAAAAATCGAGGATTACCAGGCCTGATTTAGAAAAAAAAAGGAATTTTCACGCTAAAACAAATACTAACAGCGTGCTAAGAATATGAAGTACCAGTGTACATAGTCTGTTTGTGGCTTCCAAGAAGGCATTTGATTCGGTGAATAGGAAAGGCTTGATTCAAACACTGCATAGACTACAAATTCTAGATAAACTGAGACACGACTCACAGATCTGACATTACAAAGGTGCAGTGGTGCTGTTAAAGTAAACGGAAATATATCAAAAGAATTTGAAGTAGAGTAGATTGAGACAAGGGGATCCCTTATCGTCTCTGCTCTTCAATATGTTTTTAGAGGATATAGTACGAGACATCGGATTCAATACCAAAGGAACCATCTCCACAAACCCAACAATGTCTAGCCTATACGGATGACGTAGTACTGACCACCAGAAAGAAGGAAGATCTAATAGAAATGACAAAGCAGTTAATAATTGCAGCACCTTTCAATAATAGCACAAAGAGTAGATTGTTAACCTATGTAGGAGCAAGAAGAAGAATTATGCTTACACACCATTCTTCCAAGGGAAGCTCTGGTGTGAAATGGTATATATTTGCCAATCCAGTTACAAAAAACTGGACTTTGTTTATCCCATTTGGGGTAAGAAGTAATTTTCCCACCTATAT
This sequence comes from Osmoderma eremita, assembly GCA_031763485.1. NCBI lineage: Eukaryota > Metazoa > Arthropoda > Insecta > Coleoptera > Scarabaeidae > Osmoderma > Osmoderma eremita. The sequence goes on from JARFOC010000092.1 coordinate 64,557, forward strand.
GAAAAAGTTTAAAAATTATAAAATATATTTACCTGTTGTTGAAACGAAGACAAAATCTACTGATGAGAGGTCCACTTGACTTTGGTAATAACGGAGGTTACCTGAGGATCTTCTTCTGTATCATTTTTTAAACTACGGAAGATGTCTTGCGAATCTTACAGCTAAATAACTTTATTTACTTTATCTATATTTGTTATATGTGCACAAGTGAAATGCCATACGAAACAAATAAAATGTTTTTTCACATTTTCCCTCTTTTTACAACAATATGCTCATCTGAGGAGCGAGATTGACTGCTCTATGTAACTGATGTTTCTGCTTTCTTTTTCCCCCCAAAATATCTTCATCTTACTGAATTCTTTCTTGCGTTCTTCTGTCTAGGTCCTGTCAGTTCTAGTTTTGGCTTTTGTCTGCAAATTGGTGATTGACGATTAATGTTCCTAAAGTCTGCGATGTTGATTTCTCGGAGGTCTCTTGTTTTTAATTGGCCAATTGTTGACTTTTAAGTGAGACAGCAAGGTGGAGAATTCTTGTCATCAATGAGCATCATTGTTCTGAGAATATGACCAAAAAAAAATCAATCTGCGTCTCTTGAAAATGTCCGAAACTTTCTCAGAGTGTTGCCGGAGCTTATGAGATTTTCTTTTCATTCAGATTTCCCCGGTGCACTCTGGACCGAGATTTTTCGCAGGATTTGCTTTCTTGTTTTTCTACGGTTTTAATTAGAGATCTAGCGCAATGATTATAGTTTCTCATACGTATGATGCTCGAGGTTTGATTACCGTACTGTAGTGCTTTAGTTTTGCTTTCTGGAGATATGGATTTGTTGTGTTTGCTCCAGATGATTCTATAAATTCTTTTTCACATATCAAAAATGAATAATACGGATATATTAGGTAAATTTTTTTCCAGTCTTTATTATCATAATGATAACGCATTCGATGGTGCTAAAGCAAGTAACAAAACAAAACAAATTTATTTAAACATAGTGGTCCTTCAACTTTCACAACGAAACTTGCTCGACTTGCTAATTCACGAAAACGTAACTCGTTATCCAAATATGGATCATTTTTGCTGCGGTCACGTTCGTTTTTTTAGCGTCTACATCGACAAAATCATCACCGCTTGCTTCGAGATTTCAGCAGGTGTTCGTCGGACTTGCACCGCTACAATTTATCCTTCCGTCTTGGCCCGATCGAACATCCCCGATTCCCTTCCTCGGTGCCTTGGCGGGACATTGGTCGGTCGACCTTGGTTGCTCCGGCTGCTCGTAAACTGGTTTCGAAACCGTACAACGTACAATCTTTCTGTGCGCCGGAGGAGAAAAAGTTCTCCCGACGATTGATTCGCTCGCGAGAACGCGGTTGTAATATTACCTGGTTACGGTCGAGCCTGTGATCACTTTCCGAAGTTTAGTTACCCGTTTATAATCGCGTCGCGTTCGCATTTATCGTCATCCGATCGGTTGATGCGCTTTTTTCCGAGAAGAATGGTTAAAAATGTCGTGGCGCGTAGTGTGAGGAATGTGTAAATTCCGTTTTACGTCAGAATAGCCGATAATGCTACGGTGTATTCCTTATTTGTAACTTGAACAATAACCGAACTGGTTCGATGAATGTACGCGTCTTCTGTTCGAGGAGAATATATTAAGTTTCTTTGTTACCCGTCAGGAGGAATAAATTGTTCGAACAAGGCTCCATCTTCAAAGTAAGGCATCTCATGGTAATAAATTAGTCAATAGTCGATTATCTTTGTGTTTATGTTCATCATCTTGTTCGAGATCGTTGATTGCGCACTATTTTATGGAATTAATTTTGCGGTAGAATACTATACACAATTGTCCGAATTTTGTAAATCTAGTTGGACAAAACTCAAACAATCGAGTTTCTCGTAATGGACAAATTTATGCAGTAAATCCTTCTTAGAGAATCTCGTTAGTATGGGATACAAACTCCAAATCTTTTGTCATTATAACCCCTACAAATGGTTATAAATAGCTGAAGCACTATTATGTGCTTAACATTCGTAACTTGGTAAATGTTGAAACTGTCGACTGTTGCTTTCTTTCGGGATCACAGCAGTATACCCACGTTTCAGCACTTGTAATGAAATGTACACCAAATGATACGATCCATTGTCAAAGCGATCTAGTATAGATCTGGCACATGCCACATCGTCCTCTTTTCGAATCTGAGTCTAATTGTGGGGTATCAAACGGGCACAAAGCTTTCATGCCATCAAATGTTTGTGTAAAGCAGTGTCAATAGCTTTTACACCAATCTTTAAAGTTGCTTAAATACTTCTGGCAGTAACGTGCTGGCCCTCTTCAATCATGTTTCGTACAAGACTAATATTCTTTTCGGTAACTGCGTTTTTTTTTTGCTTAGGAGCTCGAAAGTTGCCATTTAAGGAAAGTCGACCACGTTGAAATTCATTGTACCATCGCTTTATAGTAGCTAAGGACCACGACTTATTACCAAACACACGATTGATTTCCTCAAAAGATTCATTACGCCTTAAGTCACGCTTGAAATTGTGAAAAATCACAACTTGATGATGCCCTTTATTAACAATTCCATAATTGATTGATGGAAGGGATTAGTTTAAAATGATGTATTTTAAAAACCTTCAAGTATATTTGACAACTTCCTCTACAATTACACTTGTAAACAACTGTAGTTTGTTTTTAAACTAAGAGGAGCACATGAAAAAGCCACATTTTCATTGCAAATATTACCAGATAAATCACTAGATCATTTTGGCGGTAAATTTGAAATATTTGTAGAACGTGTAAATGTCACAGAACGTGCGTGATATCTGTATTAGATGCAAACACAATTGAAAATGATCATTAATTCTAGTTTAATGTTCATGGACCAAGTTGTTTGTGAAAAAGTTTAATTTATTTTGATTAATATACAAGCATGACTCAGCGATACAAATTACAGTTAATAAATTTTATTCTTAGCACAGTTCTACATGATTCAGAAATGTAATAGCAAGTACTAAACTGTAGGATAGCTGTAAATAGAACTAAGAATTATATTTTATTAGCACTATATTTCACTGTAGCATAACATAATCTTTTACATGATCCTCACATATCTACATAATACATAATAATGACCAACTCACTGACCTCTTATTCCCTACTCTAAGTCTGTAATGTCCGATAAACTATCACAGTCATTATCAGCACCAACAGAAATAATAAATGGTTCAATCACATCATCTACAGTTCCTTCTAATGTGCACATTCTTGTTTCTTCTCGAATCACATGCCCGACACAAGTCTTCCAATTAACATTTTGAATATTTTGTATATCTTGTAATAAAAATTCTTTCACTTCTCTCAATTTACATGTATTGTTCTTGGACTTCATTTTTTATTTTTGCCCATATCATTTCAATTGGATTAAGTTCACAATGATCAATCACATACATATTGTACTCTTCTTTATTAATTTTGATTAAATTCAGAAGGTCAGATCGAACCATATCGTCCCTGAATTCAATCTGCTTAGCTCGCAGCCATTCTTGCATATCTTTTTCCTTAGATGATGTTGTTGGAATTTTCTCCAGTTTACAACCATGATCCGTTGCATTATCCATGACTATAACATCATTGTCAGGTAATTTTCGTAGCAAATTGTTAAACCATTTTTCCAAAAACTGCCGTATTCAACTCCTCATGATATCCTCCAGTTTTCTTATCTCCGAAAAGCAACAATCCTCCATCAACAAAGCCATGTTCAGATCCAGCATGTAAAACAATAAGCCTCTTCCTCTTTCCAGATGGGTTTCTTAATCCTATAGACATCCCTTCAATGAATGCCTGACGTCGGTTTTCTTCACTAATGTCTATCCAGAATTTTTGCTTTTGTATGACCTTCATTCACTCATGTTTCATCCACATAATAAATTGGCCGACCTTCACCCCTAAACTCCTTAATTGAGGTTAAATATTTTCGTCTCCATCTAATGATGTCGTCTCATTCTATAAGAATACTTTTACGATTCCTTTTCATTGACTTGAAATTAAATTGCTTCATGAATTTGTGCAATAAGAACGGCACATTTGTGGTAAATCAGAACGTTTCTTTGTTTTATTCTAAGTAAGTAATTCGTTCTTGTAGAAGAAAACATGCACAATTTTTCGCACAGACTGTTTAACTGATTCATCATATCTGGCAACACTCCCAGGTCGTCCTCCCGTGTTTTAATGGTGTAACTGCGCCAGTTTCATCATACTCCTGGTCCGGTACACTGCTGATTTTGCAACTCCAAAAAGCAAAAAATTATATAATTGGTTGTAATATTCAAACTGTCAAAATTTACCCATGGTGTTCCTAATTTTAGAAATGATAGCAGTTTTTCTAAGATCTACTGCATCAGTTCGCAGCTGCTTGTATATATTTAGAATACACTGCTTTTCAGCCACCGATAAATTTTCCAAATCTAAACGTTTGCCTTGTTTTGGAGGCGAATATGATGGTGAACTTGTCGGTTCATATCTATATTAAGAATGGGAACGTATATGTATCAACACGCACCTACACATTACTGACTATTTTATTCTTAAAAGAACAGGTTTGTTTACGTTTGACAAAGCTATTGAAGAAGGGAAGCACAAGAGCAAAGACGAAAATGAGCAATTATTTGACATCCAAAATATCAAATTTATTGTAATATTTTGCATTTCGTCTATGTTAACCTCTCTCCGAAACAACCAATCGCCGATGCAGATTTTAGCGCGGAGATTTTAAAACTCCCCTCCTAGTTTAAAAACAGACTATAGGTTAAAATTTAAAGTAAATTTTGTTTCAAATATCACAGCTTGCTGGATAAGCTCAATGGAAAGGGAACAGCCTTCCTATTACATAATTTATTGGGAATTCCGTCCACCTAGATTAGCGATTCGGACCGCTGTGTGACGCCTACTTGTTATAACAAATAAAAATGGATAGTAGACATTTAATTTGCGCTAATTTTATTACTATCTTAGGCTAGCTATACACGTTTGTCATATTATTTATTCAATTTAGTAGTTTTTACATGAGTAGTTTCAAGAAAACTATATACTACGACTAGAGATGGGCAGTTCAGTTCATTTTACAGATACGTGTCTTTAGTTCTAGTTCATCTTACTGAATTGCAACTTTGAGTTAGTTCGCAGTTCACTTAGTTCACTTCAGATTACGATCGACTGACTGACATTTTTTGAATTGTCTATTATTTATTATATGGTATTACTTTTATTTATTTGGTATTTTTCTGTAGAATCAATATTTATATAAGAGTAAATTAAATATATTGCTTATGGAATTTATAGATTATTAGTTTTTATTTCATACACACCTAATTCAGTAACTTTCAATCTATAATATGGTGACACAGGTATAAGAGTTCTTCGTACGTATTACGATATATTCATTATAACATCATTTAAATACGCGCTGCATAAATTGTACCTGTACATATGTATGTAGGTACATATAATTTATTTTATTTATTTTACAGATAATATAGTTAAATATATGGTAATAGATATATAACGAACAATTTTTTTTATAAAATTCAAAAATATACGTTGTTATAATGTAGTAATGAACGATGAACTGCGAACTACTAAAAATAATTTTACTCACATAGTTCATTCGAGTCTTTGCAAAGATACATGTCTTTGAACTAGGTTGTTCGCGAACTACCTAGCTCTAACTACGACAGTTTCATTATTATTTAGATCATTAGGATGGGTACCACCGTTTTGTTTGTAAATAAATTTAATATAAGCGAGCAAAAATAAAAACTCCGAGATTTCATTTAACCAAAAAAGTACATTATTATCATCAAAATCAAATTGTTGTCCTCTAAATTGAGGGACCTGAAACGTATTTCCATATACTGTTTTTGGACTGAGTTATATATTCTGACATTTGTAGCTTTTTAATCGTTATTGTAACAGCTTGCCTCTAACAAAACAAAAACACTTATTAAAATTACTCAAGTTAAACTGTAAAACCTTTATAAAATTTTTGTTTTGCTTACAGTGTTCAGTGTGTTATGTTTGTGAAATGAAGTCCCCTATCCAATCGATTTCTTGATGCTATTGATGTGTTAAAAATGCGTACGGTTTGGGTGTAAATACTTGCGCTGAAAATTGAAAAATATCGGTCAATCAACCTAAAATATCCTAATATAGTTCGCGCAGCTTTTAAATCATTCAAGGCAAGAAAATAGGGAAATCAATCAATGTTCATGCACGAGTAGGCTGAGCTAAACCCGGCCATCTTAAAGCTGGAACCGATCCATAAATTTTCTCATCTACGACGGTTGAAACCTAGTATCCGGGTTAATTGCTTCTATAATCCGTACCTCACTAATAAGCTTATGTTAACGGAGCTGTTGTAATAAATTAATAATTAATTATTCTGAATAAGAAACGATTGCGGCTAAAATGGATATCTCCAATATAAGTATCCTAAGAATTACTCGGTTTAATATCAAATATTATAATTACAAGACCCAGGTATATTTAAAAATATACATATATAAAACGCAGCAAAGCAAGTTTTTGTTAACTTTTTATAACTTGTAAGAAGAGAAAAATCTTAAGATTTAGAAGAAGTTAAGAAAAAAAACTTGTTTTATCCCCTTTTATAGATGATTTTTTAAATGTATGCAGTGGTACAAAAAAGGCTTCGTACCACAGCAGTTATAAGTGTATTTGTACAATTAAATTCTAAATCTTGCATGTAGAATCAAAACAATGAAATTTCTGCACTATTTATATGTTTAATGTTTAATATTTAATGGTATCTTTCGGTTGTAAACGCAGTTATCAGGATGAAAGTTCCGCGAATAACCATATTGTTCAGGAATCTTTTAAATATCCACTTTAACCGATATCTCGGTTTCGGTTACGTCAAATCATTCACGGTAGATACCATCGGCGGCTGGTGAGTATTTTTAATGGGTGGGCAGCAGTGGGTTTATTATTATTATTATAAATAAATAAATTTAATTTAAATGATATCCCAAAATTTTCATTTCTCTAATTATGTTTAGGTGGATAGCCTCCCCCGACGAGCTGCCACTGGTACATACCATTAATACGACTGCCGCTTTTTGTTTATTCATTTCGGTTTTCGACGAGTTCCTAACATAACCTATACTCAATGTAAATAGCATAGGTCTGTGAGCCACTATATTGGCGGTAGATTATTAGTTATAGGTATACGTTATAGAGGCGCTTCCATCGCAAATTTCTGTAACAGATAATTCATTTTAATAATAATCCATGGTCATATCTGCTCGAAAATACGCAAACATTGTGTTGTCTTCGAATATACACAAGTATGCAAATTTGTAAATCGATAGGACATTCCGAATTGTGTTTAAATTGCACTAAAAAATCGGATTGCAAACTTACATGCATGCAAGGTTTTTAAAAAGATCACTAATAAATAATTTTGATCTTACAATCCATCTTTTTTGTAATAGACTAACCTAAAATTATATATTTTCTGTTACAACAAAATCATGATTTAATTACTCTAAAAAGCTATTGAAAATTTAAAGTTCATCTCAAACTCCCATCATAAAGTCCCCTAAAACCGTGCTCACTAAATGATGATCTATTAAATCTGTCTGAAGCGTTTCTTCTAAAATGTTTACTGCGTTTATTAATACGGTTTAGCACTCTACTAACATCCACTAAAAATACCAGCTGTGTAATAATAATTATTCATTGACGTCTCGCTAAACAATCGTTAAAAAAAAAATTTTATATTCGCTCCAACACTTTCTGTAAAGATTTATGGGCAATCATACCTAATGCTAATACTAATTCTGCCTAACATATTGGGAGTGTAAAAGATGTAAAAGTTAATTGCAGTTACTCAGTAAAGAAACGATAATGGAAAGATGTGAGCGGTGTTGTATATGGCGCTTGGAAAGTTTTGATCTGGCAATAGGAATTCGTGTAAAAGTTGGGATAGGCATAGACATAGATTTAAAACAAGCGTATGACAAATACATAGGAGCGAAATGTATGAAGGAATGTTACAACTAAAGATCCCAATAAAATTAATAAGATTGGTGAAAATAACTCTAGACAATACAAAGAATAAAATATCATGGAATGTAGGCAAATCAAGAGAATTTGAAGTAAGAAGAGGGTCGAGACAAGGGGATCCTCTATCAACGACACCATTCAACCTGACATTAGAAATAATAAGCAATAGCAAAATAAAGACCACGGGAATCATATTTAATAATGAACACCAGGTTATGGTCTTCGCAGATGACCCAACAATAAACACAAAATCAAAAAATAAACTAAGGAAAATTACAAATAGACGAGAACAGGAGGCAAGGAAATTTGGAAATAAACCAAAATAAAACGAAATGTATGGTTATGGGAAACGCAGAAAAACACTTGGGAGGAGAAGATAACCTGGTGGTGAGCACAGAAAACAACAAAAAATATGTTTTCGATAGAGTTAGTAAATTTGTCTACTTGGGAGTTAATATTGAAGAAAATGGGCGTGAAGAACAGAAAATCCAGGCAAGAATTGCAAAAGGAAACTGGATATTACGGAAGCCTGAAGAGTCTCATGAAAATAAAATATGTGTCAAAAAGAAGCAAAAGCGATAATCTATAAAATAGTCATAAGACCTATCGCCACATATGCCTCTGAGACGTGAGTCGTGAATAAAATGGAAGAGGAGCAGATAAATAGATGGGAAAGGAAAATGCTGCGTGCTATGTATGGAGGAGTAATATCCGAGGAAGGATGGAGAAGACGCACAAATCTAGAAGCATATGAAAGCCCCAATATCGTTGCGTTTGCCAAATCCCAACGAATAAGATGGCTAGGGAATGTAGAAAGACTAAGCAGAGAAAGGTTATCAAAATCAGTCCTTACCAGAAAACCAATAAAAGAAGAAACGGGAGACCAAGAGAGAGATGGATAAATAAAGTGGAAAAAAATCTAAAAATAAAATGAAAATAGGAAATTCGAAGGAGATGGCAGGGAATGGACGAGAATGGAGAAATGTAGTCCGTAGAGCACTTCAAGAAAGTTCCTAATATTAGTATTTTATTAGCCTTATGCCTTTACGGACTGTGGAGAAAATTACTATTATTATACTTCCTTGGTGAGTGAAGAACTCCTGACACCTATTTCTGTAAATAAGTCGCCATTCTCAGCAGAATCTACGAAGGAAAATAATGTTGTAACAATTAAATATAATGACATTAAACATTTCTTTTACTTATACATATGTACTACTTATGTCGGGATATAGACACACAAAGGAATTGTATATTAATTAATTCATTTGAAATATAATTAGAGGACAGTTTTAATTGTCTTTCAAGGTTTTCTTTACTGTTTGACCATTAAAAACTCCAACGTCTTTAAAATCAAATGTTTGTTTTAAAATTTTTAATACCGATTCAAACGATTTTCATTAACTTTTCTCCATTTTATTCCTTTTTTGTTCGAATCAGAACGATAAAAAGCAACAGGAGAAAGAAACGAATATAAAAACCGAAATTACATTGCGGACGTAGGCTCTTATACACATTTCCAAATCCTACCTCGTCAGATAAAAATAACAAGCGCGCACCCCTAGGTTTATTGGATGCGTATAAATCGGAGTATTACGTGCGTTCTGAGAATCCGCGAAACCGTAAAACCATAAAAACGTTTGCAAAGCAATCGAGCAAATTTCATCCGCAAGATGGTTCTTTGAACGCTTTCGTAGGAAATCAGTTCCGTGTATCTTTTTTTCTTTGCCGTTTTTCAAGCCAGGGGGAATGAGATAAAATGCCAGTGGAGCCTCATATTTTAGCTAATACCTTTTGATGTGTAAATCCCCCGGATTCGATGTATCATTTTCGAGTTTCCTCCCTGGCGTAACGATTCGGGAAATGTTTTGTTTCCGTCGGAAACGAGTTCGTACAATACACCACGAATAGGTATTTATTTTTCAAACGCAGACTTATTATTTTGGTTGTATTTTTGCAACGGGATTTATGTTTTTAGAATAAGTGATTCACAATTTCTTAATATAATAAATACTTCTTGGAGTGGTACCGTAAAGTGGGGCTACTTTGTGACAATAGGGTTACATTGTGACAGGTCCCTTAAAAATCACTTTGTTTTCTTTGGTCGGTTTTATAATCGAACCAGACCTATTCTAAAGTTAAACCAGAAAACTAGACAATGATCGCCACCTGTCATACATAGGGTTACGTTTCTGCTCTAAACGCGCACTTGAGCTTGACTTAGTTTACCAATCAAATTTAATGAATGACAGTTGATGCGGAAACTTTCTGTGGGTGAACGAGTTCTACATCGGATTTTTTATGAAACGTAAGTTTTCACTGAAGTACATTAGTAGACATTATTTTAGTGCTAATATATCCTTTTAACGACGGACTTGATAATGGAAATCCACGTATTCCCAAAACACGTGTCGTTCCGAATTAATTAATACTTGTGCGGGAGGAGTAAGCCGAACAGTGTGTTTATCGTGCTGCCCCACAGTCCTTGCTATCTTTACTGATCAAGTTTGTGATTCAGTCTGTCCAGAATCACCCAGAAGTGATTTACTAGATTTTAGAATGTAGATATTTATCCAAAACGTCTTAGATTTTTGTATACTCATTAACCTTTCTTAACTAAAATACCAAAAAACTCCCACTTATGAAAGCGTAAACCTTATCTCGCATTTTATTTTGTGATATGACGGGATATACAATAGAAATTCGTATTTCTATCTTCTTCCATCAAACGTATCCTATATAATCCAAAATATGTATAGATAGGTATTCTCATATTAAAAGTAAATGTTTCTTAGTAAAAATGCTTAGTAAAAACAAAAAAAAATTACATGTATGTCAGACTATCTCGTAGATACAATTTATAAAATTATACAAGTGAAATCAGTTATAGGCAAAATATATTATGCTGTGTATATTATTGTTAAATGTGTTATCCCTTTGAAGTTTTCATCACTTGTTTTTAATTCGATACAATCCTTCGATTTCCTACTACGCCCACACACAAGTGATACTTCTTGCAATTTAAAGTAGATATGCGAATTCCCTCCCCACTAACAACAGGCACTTGGTTGTAGCTGAATTTATAGCGTGTATCTTTTCTATATACTATACTTTTCCAAGAGTGTATCTAATGAAGTTAGCACACATCCCTACTTTATCCCTACCTCTGCCTTAAGTTCCTTTGACTGTTCACTATTGTTTGTTCATCGTTATTTGTTCTTAGCATATTGGTGTTATTAAAATTTTTTGGTGTACCCAACTTGGCCATAAGTCATTATTGACTTGTCTTTCCTGGCGTGTGTATAGTGTTTAATGGATTGCTACTACACCCCGTCGCCGTAAAGGGTAAAGCACCGTTAATTGTTTCTCAACTGCGATTGGTGACTCGAGAAAATACCGGACTCGCCAGAAAAAATTCTAACTATCCATTGGCGAGTTTCGAACCCTCGACTCCCGATGCTTCCTCTATCAGAAGCAGACCCTCTTACCACTGGGCCGCCGATGGGATAGCACAGTGGTAAGAGCGCTAGGCATCTGTAGCGGATGTTGATGGTTCGAATCTCCGTTGCGGCAATCGATTTTTATAAAGATCGATTGCAGCAAAGGTAGATGGTTGTCTCCCGGTACATTTCAGTGTTGAGGGTAAATCAGCACTGCTGCCCTCTTACGGCAAGGAGAGGCAGTAACAAGTCATACACTTCATACACACACAATACAGATTTACACAAAGCTAATGTAAAGTGAAAACAATAGGCCTCAAGGTCGCAGTGTTGTCTCTACATTAGGATAAAACAAACAATCAAATTGGGCTGCCGAGGCGTAATTGCAGAAATAATTCTTATACTTAATAAATTATAATTCATCCACATTCTTTTTATAACGAAAGAATAATGAAGATTTTTGGACCACCTTGAAACAGACAAAAAAATAGGTAATAATTTAGTATGCTGGCCGTCTTCTATGACTCATGTCATAAATATTCATGTGTTTTGAAAATATAATTCCCACTCACACGGCTTCTATATCAAAAAAAAAAAAAATTGCCCATTTCATAAATACATTCATTCAAGATAATGTATGAGATTGAAGATGAAGGCTCAGGGAATTTCTAAAAAAATATTTCCTTTTTTTAATACATTCTTGCCCAGACAAAAATTAGTAAGGGAACATATTAAGGAGAATTACTTTTTTGTTCCCGTTTTTTTAGTATGGTTTTAAAAGTAAATCTTTTCATATTAGATGTTGGATTTAAACTTGGTAAAATTTTTATAAAATTTCTATCCTTATTTTTTGTAATATCTGGTCCAGATTTATGGATCTAATTTTTTAAATTATGGGAACAATATTACACAATTTTCATTGGCTATTTCGTGCATGCATCTGCGTATTATATATGATAAAGATTGCAATCTTTAATGTATACGGCAGCTGTATAAAGAACCTTTTATTCATTTATAAGCATTTCTCTCCCTATGATATATTCGATTGGCAGATGGCATGTAATACATGTGTTAAGGCATTAATACATCATTAAATCAATCCTAAAATTGATTGAAGGATTCACATGAAATTTTCTTCCTAACGCCTTAAACATTAAATATTTACACGACAAGAACATATATCAGTCCCTATAAAGTATACAGAGTGTAATTCCCAATAGATGTCAGATAATTTAATGTTGGATTAAATATATTAGTGAACACCGATTTGCAAATATTCGTTTAAAAATTCATCTGCCTAAATTTTTTTTTATATATTTTTTTATTTTTAAGTTGGTGGTTTTAGTATTTACATTAGTAAACAGGAATTTCCAGAATTAACTTTCCCAAATTCCGAAGTTGCTGAAATACACTGCTCAGGATCATTAGATAGGCGAATTAGATTAGATAGGCTCCACTTCTGCATGTGATGTTAGTTATCTGCGCTAGGTTATGGAGAGATCAATGGTTCTAAACATTTTCTTCCTTATTAATTTTCTCACATTTGATTTTGAAATAAAAAATAATGTAATTACCTCATATCGTAAGATCAAAATCCGCGATCACATAAAATTAATTTCTAAATTATTGTAAGTTTGTTGATGTGATTTGGCTTAGGCACTAACTTCTGAAATTTTAATATTGGTTGCATATTAGGAATTTATTAGAAAGAATTAATAGAGAGGAAGATTTCATCTTTGCATTTTAAATAACGACGCACATTATTGAATATTTCCAGTTTTTATAATTGTTTACATCAACGCATTTTGAGTCAATTATAAATACATTCATACAATACATACATGGTTGCCAAATCGTCGAATCAGCTGTACATTATTACTCCCCCTTCCATTATTTGGGTTTCTGACAGTTAAAATGTATATTTTGAGAAAAGCAGTAAATTATTTTAAAAAATTCTTTATCTAAGAATCAGTGAAAAGCCCATAATTTTATTTATTATTACTCAACTTAACGTAATTTACATTTCGAACATTTATTTAAGAATTGGGATATTGTACAATTTATAAATTTAAGGTGAAGTATATAATCCTTTAACAAATAATAATTACCACTTTTGTAACAAAACTAGCTGAAATCATAGAAATACATATATAATGCAATGATATTTAAGAAAGGAATAGCAATTACACACGCATGTTTTGTTTCAGCTCTTAGTCAGGACAAATCTGTTACACGAATAATAAATTCTTCAATGTCATCTGGCAAATTATCCACTATCCACATTTCCTTTTCAATATTTTTACATGTTTGATGTAATTTTACCAATTATCCACTGTTACAGTGCTATATGCTGACGAATTAATTCCTCCATACAGCAACTAAGAATAGTAAGAGATAAAAGTTGCTATTATATCTCACGGACGGAGGTTGAGACGATCTATAGTTGAAGTAATCAAATAAACTTCAATAAAAACTCTGCGACGGTACTGAAAAAAACAATGAGTCCCTAAAATATTACAAAAAGAACTATGTGGCTAAGTTCAATCAATTTAATAGTCAAAAGTGTAGATATGACTTTTAAGGAAAGTAACAAATATAAACATGTAATATTTAATATAACAGAAATATCTTGAATTGATTAAGTTATTCAAATTAATGCAAATAAGTCCGAAGAAAATCCTTGAACGATTGTTTAAAATATGTAGATGTTTATTTGTTTTAATCGGAAGACATTAATTTGAAATCCAAACAAAATAACTGTTATTTATCTTTTAGATTTAATTTGAGCCGGACTTCGTACTTATTTTAAGCCCTCTTTGTGTAAAATAACCAAATTGCGACAGTCGCTATGCGCAGCGATTTGGCCCATTCATCTTCATAATGAGGTAAACAGATGCTTCCCTAATGACCGCGGTTGCAACAATACTGGAAGTAATTTTACTTGTGTGTCTTAATTTAAAGTTTGTAGTATTTAGTAGTTCTCTTAAGAAATGTGCCACAAATTAAAGCGCTTGTAAAGTACTCCCAAAAGATAGGGACTACTAGAATAGGCAGTATTAATGACTGCAGTTGTAGCCTGCAGTTAATTTTTTAAATATGTAATTTTTTGTAACTTAATGTTGATTTATATTGTTTTGTTTCTCTTTGGTACACAAGGAATTTTGTATTTAATTTATCTATGTTTATTGCTGTTGGGCAGAAACAGAAAATGGTTTTGTTCTTTAACCAAGACACTCTTAGACTCTGCCAAGTTTCATATAAATCTGAATTTGTTCTGAAGTTCTGAAGTTGCCGGTGTAGAACACTTACTAAAATTTCTTGAAGTTCAAAGAGTAAATTTAATAAAGATGAATTACTGTACTCTAATTGATCTATTACATAACGATTTTGCCAAACCACTGTGTTGGCATAACTGTATTATAATAAATTTGTGAAGCAGCTTTCCACCAGTTTTATCTACTGTGTAAATATAAAAATTCAAAATACAAAAACAATACATTTAAGATTAGCTTCCTATTTGTACTTCCGGATATATTATTATTTTATTGGGTTATTTGGGAAAATGATGTCATCCGCCGGGTTATAGATAACTCCTTCCACCTCGGCCGCTTGGTCCTATTGTGGAGCGGATGGCATCCTAGAATTCATCCAACAAGCCCAGGTCCTTGAGGTAGCTCAGAATCTTGTTGTATGAGGAGTTTTTCAGGTCAGCTAGGGTGGTAATGTGCCCTCCCCCCCCTCCCCCCCCCCAAATGGTGAACCTGATGCGGGTGGCCGCCGGACTGTGGCACATAACGTGCTCTACTGTTTTGTTTCCGGATATAAGTATTGGGTATTAGTAAATTTATTTGTCAAAACCAGTAATTGAAATTCCTGTACTTATTTTATATTCAATAATTCAAGGAAAGATCTTTACGATTTTCAAAACATAAAATCTAATCCAATTGAAAATTTTTAGTATAATGTGCTTTAGGTCAGCATAAGATTCAATCCAATTTGAGAAGTTAAGATCAACAGCAAAGACGTGAATATATTTACAACTTTAGATTTGGACATGGCGCAGACATCCGGCTTGAGTCATAAAGATCGAGTTTTCATTTCGTATGCACCGTATTTTCAACTAAATGAAGGAGCATCTTTCATTTTACGAACCTTCAAACGCCGATCTTCATTGCCTACATTCAGATTTACGAGCTCGAATGCACTGGTTTCCTTTGAAGCGTATCCACGCAATATTAAATATGTTTCTACTTACTCCTCGCCTAGTTTATTTATCCCATTGCTTATGCAATTTTATCGGGGTATATGGTTGAAATTCCAGTTCGATTAGATGTGGAATTGCATCATTAGAGCGAAAAACTTTCGTTGCTCAACGGCGGGTTTTTATATTATACTGGCGCGCGTGCATTTCGCCGATTGGACCAGAAACCGGTTCGTTTTGTGTGTATTGGAATGTTGAGATCGTTTAGAATATATGCATTTGGATCTTGACGTAATTCTAGACTTATGCAGCGTGGTGGCAATAAGACAAAATTAATTACAATCGAAGAGCGATTTTTGAATTCTTACGTTACTAACATGCCAATGGAACAGTAATGTGTTTATCTGGTGTGGTAGACATGCAAAAACATCAAAACAAAAAAAACGTTTTATAGTTACATTGGGACACATTAATTTTCTTATGTATTTTGTTAAAATAACGGGTTACCATTTACCATTTTATTACACGACATTTTCAACATTTTTCATAATTTTTCGTAATTTATTAGCAAATACGTCTGCATACATTAATTCATTTACCTATGTAGGTGTTTTTCTGCTGTCTTTGTTTAGTTTGTTTTTGGATATTCATCCATGATAATCATGAAAAGTAAGAGACTCATCCATTACCACCGGAAGAATAAGGCCGCACTGCCGGTATGTAACGTCACCATAGAGAGGTTTTCGTAAATACATAGATCGCTTCCTTCAACCGACATTTTAGTGTGAAATACTAGTTTTATTTGTTATTATTTTGAATGGATTCCGGTTGAAGAGGGTGCCAGTCGTCGAGAATGGAATATAGTTGGAAACTCTTTATATTCTGATTTTTCATAAACTTCGAACTTCTTTACTTTGCGCAATTGCTCTAGCAACATTTTCTATTCCAATTATATCTAGCTTTTGATCTCGACCGGGCGAAACTCGATAATTTTTTGTTAAATAAGCTGATTAGGAGATTCCCTTGATACAGCATCTCGATTATGCTGTGAAAATTTTGAATTTACGCTTACAGTTTCACGGGTTCTAAAATTAGTTGCTAAAAAAAATTATAATAAGTAACTCTCATACTCTACTGTATGTATGTATATATATATATATATTGTAACTACTCCCTCCCCCTCTCTTTACCACTACTGTTATTATTTTAATTATTTAATTATATAAAAAGCCCCACATTGGTAGCGACAATTGTAATTATTCCCACCCTATCCCCCTTTATTTTTAATCTATTATTTAGAAAAGCCCCACGTTGCAGTGCTACTTGTAACTACTCCTTTTACCACCCTTTTTATATCTTTTAATATATAAAATTAATTAATATGGGTCATGATGGAACCTACCTTAC
>JARFOC010000092.1:81781-118024 GCA_031763485.1 Osmoderma eremita
GCAACATAGCAATCGGAAGTGAAGATAGCGCTAATGACAGCAACTAAGGATAGTAAGAAATAAAAGTTGCTATTATACCCCATACTGCATACGAAGGTTGAGACGATCTATAGTGTTGATATTTTTTTAAACCAAACCATAATATAGGCGTATGCTCAGCTCTCTCCGCGTTGGAGGTATATTTTGTCATAGCGCGATCTGGCATACTTGCATTTATCTCCGCCGGCCAGCCTCATCGCGTGCAACGATGTAGCAGGCAACAATATTATCGGTATTATTAATCCAAAGTTGAAATTACAATAGCTAGATTTAAATAAAACCAATTCTGAGGTCATCCAGGCATTGCAAATTACTCCTTTATGATTTGCCTTTGCAAAACGTGGCTTTTACATATAAATATTTGTGTTTTAAACCATTCTACTACCCACAATAGTAACCAATAATTACCGGTCTAACGATGTAAGACACAACATAAAAGTAATTTGGAAACGGAAGGTAAAAACAGAAATTAAAATTGGTGCCAATTGTTGGAATGACATTATTAATTCACTTTCGACCGACTTAATTCGATTATCCATGAATTATTAATGAACTAGTCCTCGTTATTCGATCCAAATATTACGTGTCCGGAAATGACACATTGTGCTCAAGCAAGGTGGGTTTTATGAATATTATTTGGGGACTTTTTTATTAATTTGAACGTAGTAACAATTGAGGGGAGTTTATACAATTGCAAATACGTACTAATTTATAGAAAATTGTTATTGTGAAATTCGTTCTAAGATAAAATCTAATTAATTATTGCTAATTGAATGTCATTGCTTTTAAAGCAATAAATTTTAATTGCATAAAAATGGAATTGTTAAAAATCTTCACTGTGTATCATCTACTTTTCTACATTCTTTCTATTACTTCATCTTCCACAGCTTTATATAAATTTTGTTTGTTTCAGCAATTCGGCCCAATCTTGGACGTGGAAATCATATTTAATGAGAGAGGATCAAAGGTACGCATTACTCCTTCCTTACATACACAAAAAAACAACTACTACATCTTTTTACATTTTTTTAAGCCAAACCTTATTGTTGACTTTTATTTACTCTTTTTTGATTTAGTTATTTTGATTATCATTGCGTAATCATTACGAAATCTGCTGTGTTTTTCTTGTCGAATAAAATTCTCTTCCTTTTATTACATGCAAGCAAGCCTCTCGTTACTGGACTAACGCGTAAATCGTCGTGTTACGAATAAACTTAGATCCATTACTTTGTTACGTATATCCGTAATGAAGGAGTTTGTTATTATTATTATTCTCTATGTAAATCGTTATGTTAAATTTTGAGTTTCCGTTAATATATGTTGATACGAACATTCGGTAGTGTTTTTACTGATATGCAATGTGTGTCTTGAGTATTAGAAAGAGGAGAATTCTTTTTGTCAGAATTTACTTCTTATTACAAAACAGGGTGTCTAAATCCCACGATTTTTATTAAGTATTATTATCACACACTTTTTTTTAAATATTTAGTTTTATTTTCTACGCAACTAAAAGTGAACAAAAATGATTTGCTTTTATTCCCCCTTTTTTAATTAGCAAATTAATTGTATGTAATACAATATTTTCTAAAAACAAAATTTTAATTTTGTAGATAAATATTGCTTCTTACCCTCACAATATAATTACAAATATATGTATCATTACTATTTAATAACATATCTTCGTGTATAACTCTTTTCTATTCGTATCTCTACCATTAGACACTCTGTTCGTGATAAAATGTTTCGTTCACCATACTTATTTATATTTATTGACGGGTTTTGTCGCATACTGCATTTATTTTCGCTTGTGCTTTGTCTTTTTTGACGTTAACGTTGTTCTGACACCATTGTTGTAAAGTAATTGTATTTTTCGATTAATTAGAGGGTTAGATGCATTTACGTTTTCTTTTGGAATATGGTACTATACTATACTTATACACACGTATAATGTTTTTTGTACGTTTTTCTCCCTTTCGTTCTGTCATTATTAATACGTATATTATCGGCTGTCTTGAATTGATTCTTATGCCAAGTGTTATGTTTTTCCTTATTTCCATTATGTAATTGTTACTTTGTTTTATTGTAAATACATATATACTTACATATAAATACAATCATATATTTACAGCTTCTCACTTCGCCACCTCTTCCGATGTGTATTTACAATTTGTTTTATGCTTGTAGTGAGATGTCGGTGCCATCGAGTATCGAACACTTTATTTTTGTAATGTTCAAATATGCTCACGATCACCATAATTTTTTTAAATACGTATTAGTAGAATTCACCTAACAAAGTTTTAAGAAACGATGAATTAATGCTCAATTTTCACGTTGGATTTGGAATTATAGAAGCAAAATATTTCAGGAACATAAATTATGTCTGAGGAAATATGAATTAATATAAATAAGATATTTGACATTGAAAAAAAATGTTCTTACAACAAAGAGGGTTTATTGAATATGATTTGAAACGGAGCAAGAATACAGTTTGATAATCATCCTGTTTTCCTGCTGTACTGGCAGGTGTTTTGATTTTTTTTCCTTAAGCGAGCCGCCTAACGTAAGTATCCAAAAACACTTCAGCCCATAGGCTTTTTGTATTTATATCCCATTTTTGTATCCATAGCACCCATTCTCAGAACCTTGTGCCCTGTATCAATCTGTACATGTCATTGGCCGGTTGGTATGTGTAGTCTTCTGGGTTCATTTTTGATATCCCAAAGATGTCGCTTCTTCTAGGGTCCAAGGCCTTGCGTTAACATAAGATGTAGTATGCGGTCTCCAGTCTGCAGTTTGGTTCCTCAATGTCAACTTCAATTGTCTGTATGCGTTTTTTCAACGCACACGGTCCCGTGGGGACACCAATTACTATACTAAGGTGAATCCTACTAAGATTTAGTAGTTCGTCAACTTTCTTTACTGACGGCTCCTTGATAAAGGTTTTGCCATGACTTTGCCTGGTTGTATTGTCCCAGTATTCTTTATGTTGTTCTTGGACCCGTTTTCGTATCTGCCCTCGTACTGTATTTGCAGACACTTCCAGGGCAGGTTCGGGGCCCACATATGAAGACGATGATCCTAACTTCGCTAGCTCATCGACTTGCCCAAGCACCCACAACAAAGTAACTTTATTGCGTTCCGCGAGCGTTACTTCACTTAATAATTTCGACAAAGTTTCGCCACTTCCATCTGTCTCTGGCCATAACTCTAGCGTCCTCCCATATCTCTCCTTTCTTCTCCAAACTTTTAGCGAAGCTACTATTCCAAGTTGTTTTTGGTCGTCCTGTCCTGTTTTTTGCTCGTTTTCCTGGCCTCCCGTATCTTGTTGACCTATTTTTATCCATACTCAGTAAGTGATCCCAGCCGATTTCAACTTCTTTTGTTCTATTTTGCAGTTCAATGCATTTATCTAGGTTACCATCTGATTTCCTCAGATGGCTTCTTGTCTATTCTCGTAACTTCCGCAACTTTTCTTAAGCACCTCATCTCATCAAATTGTTATCGCTTCCTTATTTTATGAAGTATTTTATAAAGTAAGGGAATCGATTGAAATCATGAAACCCTAACAACATCATTCGGGAAACAGGGTATAGGGTCGCCCGTATCTGGATGTTTGTCATTGGCCGTCGCGATTTCACGTAGTTCCGCCCAGTTCCTCAGAATTACTTATATAAGCCGATTTCAGTTTCTCTATGGTGTAGGAGCTTTTCGCCTCTTGCATGATTTACATATTGTTTTACCGTGACCGACTACTCTCCACCTGGTTAGTTTTGCTTCTGACGTGGTTTACACGTTGAGTTACCATGCTAACCCAGGTTGTCTTCTTCTTCCTTCTCCCTTCCACTTGGTTGGTTTCGCCTCTGGCGTGGTTACCACGCTGACTTACCGTGACACGTTAAGTTAACCTATCTTCCTTTTCTTCTTCTCTCTTCTCCTGTAGAAGTCCTTTACGGTTGTGGCCGAAATATCGAGATCCTTTTTCTCTAATATAACACGGTCCAAATCCGGAAGAAGTTAATCTTACACTGACTCTGCCCGTGGAAGCCTTCATTTTCATTGTCAACTTTGTTTTAGTAGATATTTATTTTTTTGTTCAAAACACTTCTCTATGAACGAATCATGCTCTTCTTGCTATGTTCGTTTCTTATTTCATCTTCTTGAATACCTCTATTATCTAAAATTATCCTAAGGTATTTGATTTCTTCTACTTGCTCGGGGGTGAAGTCTCCAATTTTGATGTTAAGATTTTCTTCCTCATTAGTTTCACCTTACGTTTCTCTTTGTTTGCTATTAAATGTTATTTTTCTAGTATGCCTATACACACTTTTATATTATTTTCTAATTTCTTATTGCAAGAAGTACATCAACAGCAAATATACGGCCTTATATTTTTATAGTATTTAAATTTCTGTATATTTTGTCGTAGGCGTCCAACTTTCCCTTACAATTTTATCGAAAAGACAAATTAATAATAATGGGCTCAATAATTCTCTTCCTTGTCGCATTCGGTACTCACTGACAATTTTTTTGGATGTCGCTAAAACCTGGTATTTGTTCTATATAGACGTATAATAAATCCAATTATATCTCCATTCATTAGTTTCTTCGCCAGATATTTCCATATTGCATTTCTACTGACCATACCTAAAGCTTTTTTCACGTGTATGAATCCCAAGTATATATTATCTCCCTTTGCCCAGTACCATCTCCATTATTTGCTGAATGGAAAAATATGATCATTCGCACAATGTTTTTCAAAATTTATAATTGCTCTCGTATTTTTGCATATCAAGTTGAAAATGTTCAATTAACTGCGGTTAAATGAACCTAATACTTCTTGTAACATGTCGATAATAGAGTGCCCTTCAGTAATGCCCACTTCTTCAACGCCGCGCGCTAACATCCAGCTCTAAATAGGTCGCGCAAATTTTGCAGTTGAAGTAATACACCCGAATATATGCTCGATTATCATTCTACGGACGATTGACTGCACACTATAAGAAGTAAATAAAAAACATTTGCTCGTAAATTAATTTTTCTTTTGGTAAGAAGATAATGTAGGCATTTATCCCCGTTTGTTTCATGATTTGTTAAACATTGAGATCAGTAGCGGCTCCTGAGTTTCTAAGGGTAATGGCTGCGCAACAAATAACTAAAAAAATGAGAAATCTTGGTCTATCCCCGCTGCCAATTAAATCAATTAATCCTCTAAAAATTCCAGGATTGTTTGACGACTCCCATTTCAAATTTTGCTTAAATTTTATACAATGAATAATATTTAAAATTTAATGTACTCCCGCAAATGCCCCGAATTTGTTACGTTCTCGGATCTCCACAAAGGTTCACCTTTAAACAACAAGCATGAAAAACAAAATAATCTATTTGTTTTTTCACAACCGCACATACAATCACCAAATCATGTCTTTTATAAGAATTGTTTTTGCTTTGTCCATTTTGATTTAAAGTTATTGTGAGCCTAAGCCGTCCCAGTGACTTCGCCTTGAAAATTTTTTAAAAAGTTCTTCAACCGAATTTCTTCCTTTTATTTCTTATGCTGTCAAAGATTTTGGAATTGTCTCCGTTATTAATTTCTATCTCTACCATCATTGCATTGATATACCGATTCTTTTCCTTTCTATATAGTTTACATTTTCCTTTTTTATTTCTTTGTAATTGAGCTGGTACTGGTGTTCTTTGGTTGTAAGCCACGTTAGCCGCCTTTCTTTTTTTTTTTCATTTCCATGTTCCCACATTCCTCATCAAACCAATTATTTTGTATTGGGTGGCTTTTTATTCCTATTATTTTCTCGGTCGAGCTTATGACACAATCTTTAATGAGCTTCCATTCTTCATCTATGCTTTGTCCTTCTGGTTTTGCGTTTATCTGTTCGCCTAGTTCCGCTTAATACCTTCCTCCCATTTTCTTTTTTGAATCTCTTTATATCCCATTTTCTTCTAATATTGATATTTGATCTACCATATCCTAAAATTTAGCTTTGTTATAACCAAGAAGTGCTCGGTGTCTGCATTTGCCCCCCTGTAGGATCTAACATCCTTTATGTTATCCAATGTCTTGTTCGAAATCAGAACATGATCAATTTGATTTCCATTGGTTCTTCCTGGTATTAGCCATGTAACTTTGTGCTCAGTCTTGTGGTCAAATTTTGTGCTTACAATAAACATATTTAGTGCTGTAGCCAGATTGCATAACCTGGAGCCGTTGTCTTTCGTTTCTTCGTCCATTGTATTATTCCCCACTACCTTTTTTTTTAATGGCTTCCTTTCCTGTTTTGACGTTAAAATCTCCTAATATTATAGATAGATCTTTCTTTGGTACAATTTCATATATTTCCTCCAGTCTTTCATAAAATTCCTGCTCCTCTTCATATTATTTTTCTGTTGGGGCATAAACGCCAATTAGTGACACATTATTTTTGTCGCCTTCTATTATTAAATATGATATTCTTTCCCCAAAATTTATGACTTCAATAAACTCCCTTATCTCTTTTTCTACCATGAATGCTGTACTCTTTCTCCTTGCTTCTTTTGTCCTCCATACCATATTGAGTATTCTTTCTTATCTATCCTTCTTTCTCCTATCCATCGTACCTCTTGCAAAGCTAATATTTTAATGTTATCCTTTTTCATCTCTTTTGCAACGTGTTCCATTTTTCCTGGTATTAACATCGTCTCAATGTTCCATGTACCCAATCTGCTATGTCCTTTTTTTCGTTTACTACTGTTTGCTTTCAAAAGCTTGCTCATCCATGTTCATTGCTTTGGTCGACTCATTTTTTCTTTCCAAAGATGTTGGTTTTTGACTATTCTCTGCTACCCTTACTTGTAGGCTGACGATGTCCCTCTTCTACTATTTGTCTCCATTGTTCCTTCTCGTTTTCCCATTTCCATACCGCCCTGTCTGCTATTACCTTCTGGAAGCTTATTTTAAAATTAATGCATAATCAAAATTACTAATTTTTAATTACTATTTTTGTACAATTTAAACAGTACGGCAGCCCTTATACACCAGACGCCACTGATTGAGATTACATAATTTCGAAAAGCTTTTGCTTTTTTTAAATACAGTAGAGATTCGATAATCCACAACAACTAAAACCAACAAAAAAGATGATTCCGATTATGAAAGGAAACGGCATTTTAAGTGTGTTTAGCTCCTTAAATCGAGTAAAGTTGTACTTATTGTTTGGAGTAACACAAAACCATTATTTTTAGTGTCAAATATCTCACTAATTCATATTTTCATTGGATCATTAGAGAGCTAATCGAAGATAAATATAAGAACCGATCTTTCACTTCTTTTTGAAATGAGGTTTCTTAATACGCAACATTTCATTTTGTGAAGCTAATAATATCAAATTCATAACAAAAACAAAGCATAGAAATAACATAATTTTTGGGGTTGAAATCAAATTAATTAAAATTAAAACCCCCCAATTTCTAGAAATATTTTTAAATAAATGGTTTATTTTGGATTATTATGGGAAATTTAAAAGAAAGCATCACTTAATAATTATGGTAAAAATATATTTATCGTCATTATAAATGTACACAGCATTATTCACAACACATCGGCCACATAATGATTACTAAAACAATATTCTATATTTAGAACTTACTACATTATATCAGAGGATTAACATCTCGAACAAACTTGTGTCTTATAATAAATAACAACAAAAGCGAAAATTCGTTCAGCGACACGATCCGCGTACGTAGTAGGCGAATCAAAAACATTCAAAAAAAAACAATCGAAAATAACAGCGATCGACACGACCACTGGTGGACGGAACATGTCACAACTCACAGCAGATACTAAATAATAATAAATAAGAGGATAAGCATTTGACCACTATCTTGCCCAAAATTAATAGAAAAAGTACCGTGTTCCGGTGACATGAATCTTTTTTAATATTAATCATAGAACAGCTATGTATAATATTTGAGTTTCTGTGGTTTGTTGTTTGATTGCGGACCGGTGTGTCCGTGTGACGGGTGCAGGAATGGCGAAGCGCGCGAGTGGTCGTATCCTCAGACTACATTGAAATGCACGCCAAACGGACATGCGCATAAGGAATTTGGCGCGAACTTTTATTTCAGATTTCCTGATGGAATTTTAAGTTTTTATTTTATGGGCAACCGCTGGAATTTACATGACGTTTATCATTTGCTTTAGATTGGCAGCGGTAAAATAACAAAATAGTCACAAACGAGCGTTAATGAAATCAGCTGCAAATGATGAACAAGTAAAATCCAGAAATTGCGCATAAAATACCGGCCCTTGGTAAAATTTTATAGGTAGACAACTCCGAAATTTTAATTCGCGCCAATTTACTTGTGCGCGTGCCCGTCTGGCGTGCCTTTTGGTGTCGTCGCGTATTCTCGGCCGGCTCCGAGGATTGTTCGCCGTTTCTGACCCGCCGACGAGCGCCCAGTCCTGTAGTACGTGTATTCTCTAATAACGTGCAAGACTGAGTATGGCGATTGTTGCGAATGCGGCTCTGATATTTGATAGCAGCAAGGTGTTTGGACGTCCCGTGCGCATGGACAGTATCTCATTGTTTTCTATTCGATTCAACACTACATAAAAAGGACACGATACCCATATAAAAAAAAAACAATATATGCAAATATTTAAATCGGTGCTCTCTAATTCTTTTTTGTTTTGTTTTGTTTTGCTGGTATGTTAATGAAGAATGATAATAGCATTGTACAGAAATGATATTTTATTATTGAAAGAGAATGAAATTAGAAGAACATGCTGAGAATACAAATTGATGATTAAATTTGGGGATTGTTTAAAAAATGCGACCCTTTTATGCGATGCTGACTTCTTTGAAAAAAACATTTCTTTAGGAGTAGCTATCAGTGATGCACTGGCCCATTAGCACCAAACTAAACTTGAGCTCGTGCGATAAGACCTGTATTATGATACTCGTTCTTATTAACAATTTTTCCATTTAACAGAAACACAAAAATTATTCATCAAAAAAAGAAAAAGAATTCTGGTATTACTTCAGATTTTAGGGAAAATTATGTTTTCAATCATGTCATTGAATCAAAGACCCACGGAGTATAAACATGTAGTAATAATAATAATATTACTAATATATAATACTCTTTTAAGCAAATGTAAAAAAAGGATAATCAATTTAAAATTTTATTTATTTTTAAAACCATTGTTTTATAACTCATTCAAAATGCAAAATTGCACTTTTCTTTCATATTATTAAAGACCTTTATTAAAGTCTCTTGTGCTATGTCCTCAATTTCTCTTTGAATGTCTGCTTGCAACTCATCAAGGTTATGTAAACGATTCTTAGAAATTCTGCTTTTCAAATAACCAAATAAATAAAAATCTAACGGTGTTAAATCTGGAGATCTGGTAAGCCATCGAATGACTACTAATTAGTCTATCGTCATAAAATTCACCAAGGTAAGTCAAAGTTTCCCGAGCTGTATGTGCTGTAGCTCCATCTTGTTGAAAGTATCTTTCACTAACTCGTCATCGTGTAACTGGTCTATAAATGGCTGTGGTAAATCATTACGGTATCTCTCTGCATTTACGGTGGTATGAAAAAATAGTGGTCCAATAATACGTCGGCTTGATCACGCGACCCAAACACCAACTATTATCGGATGTAAATTGCTTTCCACAAAATTATGAGGATTTTCTGCTGACCATGTCCTATAATTTTGGCTATTCATAAACCCAGATAGGTGAAACCACGCTTCGTCAGACATAAATATTAGGTTTGGTAAATCATCATTAAAATTTTCCATGAACCATTGGCAATGATGCAATCATGCTGCAAGATACCTAGGATACAATTGCTAAACTACAGTCTTATATGGATGCATGTGTAGATTTTTCTTTAGTGCTTTCCGACAACTTCCGTAACAGACACCTAAAGGCATAAATGTATTTGTTTTTACAATATTTAATTAATATGAACCTTATTGAATGAATGGTGAAAATAGTAAGCTAATCAAATATTCACTAAATCGTACTTGTTTGGGCAGATAACTTTCTAACCGATTTACTAGGGCTCACTTCCATGCGGTTTTGGATATCATTAACAACATTATCGGTTTAAACTGTTGGCCTCCCCGAAGCTTTGCCTTTGCAAGTACAGTGCTTCATTTCAAATCGTTTCACCAATACAAACTTATGCTTAGTGAATCTGTCGTAATCAACTTCTTCGTCTGGAAGTTGTTCTATAAATTGTTCAATGCACGATTGCGCAGAATACGTCCACCAACCATCTGGGTTCCAAGTTCCACTACGGAAGTATGCCATTAAAATAAAAGCGTCTTGTTCACTTGTAAATGGCATGATGTAACAAAGAATAACGTTGCCTAAAATTTTATGGTTAAACTTTTGCGTTTACAACAAATTAACCATTTTAATTGTAAGGTGTTCTAGAAACAACAGTTATTATATAGCGAAAAACGAAATATTAATAAACAGTAAAAATAATATGAATGAAATGATATGCAAGCTAATGGCATTATTATTGCCAACCCATACCCCAAACTTCCCGAAACATGTGTCTCGAATTAATTAATATTTTGCACGGGAGGAGTAATTCGATACAACGTGTTCATTGTATACTTTTGTGCAGGGAATTCTTCTGTTTATATATATTTTTTTAATAATGTTTCTGTTCCATGGAAAAATAGTTAACAAATATATGAATATCTTCCAGTTTTTTTAAATACTGGAAATTTGTAAGGTGCCTGTAGACTTTAGTGACTCACTGTACGTAAATAAATTCTGAAGGATAACTAAATAAACATTGCAAAATATCTAATTAAGCTTTTCGACAGAAACAACAGATTAGAAACAACAGAATCTGCATTTATCTGATAAATAACATTCATAAATGTGGCTCATTCAATAGTAACATTTCTTAAATATTTGTGATTTTGAATTTTTTTCAGCTACAATTTTGGCAGTAATTTTATTCTTGGCTATTGTGAGAAAACAAATTTTAACATTACCATAATTTTTTTGACAATATTTTGGAGTTTTTTATAATATTTTGGAGTAGTATTTTAATGGGACAAATATTGAGAAAATATTCCAAAGAAGAGAATTAAATTTTTTTGTCTTATGAGAAAAGAAATTTTAATTAAAATTATCATTATTTCATTCTTGGCATTTTACCAGAGCAATTTTCAGTTTTGCGGATATTGTATGGCCTACACACTATACAGTGATGAAAAGGAATTTGTTAAGTCAACAACAATTTGTTTGAATCAAAGAAAAACACAAATCAACAAAAAGAGTTTGTTTCTGCAGCAGCGAACGTGTTTTAAATAAACATTTGAAGCGTTTGATTTAAACAAAAATTGTTTGAACTCTCCTAGAAATGATCAACACTTCGACTGTTGGTTTAAATTTTACGGTTGCCTTTTCTCTACATTTTATTCTTGGCATTCCCCGAAAACAAATTTTCAGTCTGAATAACATTTTTCCTTTTTTTTGAATTATAATGTATATATATGTAGATTTATAATATTTTGACAGGCAAAGTTCTGAGTTAATACTCCAAGTAGCTGAATTAAAATAGACTGCAAAAATACATTTTTTTAGGATTCATTAAAAGTGAACTGGTGGTAGAGTTTTAATTACTAAATACGTAGGCAGTCTTCAAAGTTCTGGGGAATTGTGTTATAACACCTCCATCCTAGATTAGTTGTTACTTTTAAGATATACCATTTTGTCGTAAAATACTTGTTATATTTCTAAAAAAAACACAAATGAATAGAAACTTAGAAACTCGTAGAACATAGTTTAATAACTTGGTCTAGTGTATGATCATTTTATCATTTCAACAAAACATAATCATAACATACAAAAACAACATAGTTTGATAAAATTTTATTAAATTCAGGCAAAATTTTGACTATAAATCTACAGGGTCACTAATGCTATGATTGTTCTTCATTAATATATATGAATAAAGACTAATTTTAAGACTCGATCATCTAGAAAGATGTAGAGAAATGAGAATATTACACTTACCCAAAGTACCTAACCAACATATACAGTATTTTTTGAGCAGTTAAACGATAAGGGCGTATTTTCTACATACGCACTACATCGATCTATCTATAGAGAGCGTAGAGTGAGTGTCGTGTGGCTGGGCGAGTAGTGTACATAGCTAGGCGTGCACACCGGTCTAGGCTTATAACTTATGTAGTAGTTCTAACGGAGGCTTGTGTAGACGCATGTCGTCTAACGTCATCATGTCATTGCACGAGTTTTCGCTGTTTTAATGCATGTCTGTCTGTCTCTGCATGCAGGGGTTCGGTTTTGTAACGTTCGCAAATAGTGCTGATGCGGAGCGCGCACGAGACCGACTTCACGGCACCGTGGTTGAGGGAAGAAAGATAGAGGTGTGCATGATAAATAGCCTACGTGTAGCACTGGCCTGTCCCTCCTCCCCGGTAAAACAAGGTCAAAACCCCGTGTGGCTTGGCTTTAGTGACTAACCGGTAGCACCCTCTGCTTCACACGTGTTGTTTTGACGTTCTTTTGCCGCACACATACACACCTAGTGACCGTGGTGCTCCAATTATGTGCTCGTTGCTCTAGACCGGGGCCATTTAAAAAAAAATTGGCGACCGTGCGTTCGTGACGTATAGTAGTCTCTCAGTCCTCCCCCCTCCCGAACACGGGCCGCGCGCCACCGAGGAGGTAAGTGGATAAGGCCAGCAAGGCGGGTCGTCGATGTCCCACGTCGTGGAGCCGAGCACCACCGACTCCCGTAGACTGGGGCATCAACGGTCCGTCATGCCACTACCATTACTATAATCTATAATTAGGTATTAATATTAGGTTACAATTACTATTTAAAAAACACACCCCTTAGCATTAATAATGTTAGATTGGACAACTTTTAACAATATATATTATAAGCTACGTTTATGACCTAAGACCATAGTAGATAAAGTGTCAACGCAAACTACCGAACATTGCATACACACGAGGCTGTTTGAATTTGCCCCATTCAAAATTAGCTTCAGGACCCTCATTTTCAAGCAATTGCGAAAATGTCATTATCAGAAGAACTGAGACATTTGTTGCCCAATCAATCGTCGTGGCTTTCTTGCTGAGGAATTCAAAGGGAGCAATTCCAAAAATTTTATTGTCAAAATTCTAGCGAACAGAGTCTAGAGCCTCCATTCTGAGGAAGCTCTGGCCCCCCAGTATGGGCAATATTAGCGACACCTCCACTGCCTTACTGCTCCAGTTCTTACTCAAATTGAGTTGACTCGGTTAGGCAGCAGAGGAATGATGCTGCTGAGGAGGTAGCACATGGGCTCTTTGTGCTACCTCCTCAGCAGCATCATCCCTCTGCTGCCTTGCCGAGCCAACTCAATCTGAGTAAGAACTCGGGCTGTATGGCAGTGGAGGTGTCGCTAATATTGCCCATACTGGATCAGAGCTTCCTCACAATGGAGGCTCTAGACTTTGTTCTCTAGAATTTTGACTATAAAATTTTTGAAATTGCTACCTTTGAATTCCTCAGCAAGACAGCCACGACGATTGATTGGCCAACAGATGATCTGGGTGCATGTGGCTTTGCCCACCTTCCATGAACTTAAACTCCAAATCCTGAGAACAAGAATAATTACAACGACATCATCCTATAGCCCAACAGTCGTAGATTCCGTTCTCGTAAATAAACCTTTTTGGAAAAGTTTTATGTTTCGACCGATGGTAATCTCTATTCAATTTTGTCCAACGAAAGAATTAGTATAACCAAATCAGAAATACGTATTTCGGCAACTAAAGTACCGTACTCATTAGAAATCACAAAAGCAACAAGTGTTAGACGTATAGTATCTCTGACTTAGGTAAAACCTTGGGAGATAAGCTCTTCGCCGAATCACCCGTAGAATAACATTAACTTAGTTGTCGAAATACGTATTTAGAACCATTCACACACATAGTTTCAGTACGATCAAAATAACGCAAGCAATATTCATTGATTACTCCAGAATTATGATGACTTTGAGTTGATTTGTTTCACATCAAAATTTATTCCAAAAATGCCAGTTAGTTGTTACTTGCTATGCCTGAGCATTGTAACTATTTGGTAATAACACTCCCTCTTCAATTTGGCAAAAACTAAAGTACTCATATATACATATATCCATAATGCCGGGATAGCGCAGTGGTAAGAGCGCTAGGCACCTGTACAGGATGTCGGGGTTCGAATCTCCGTTGCGGCAGCCGATTTTTCTAAAAGATCGGTTGCAGCAAGGGTGGTCGGTACCCCTCCCGGTATCCTTTAGTGTTGAGGATAAATCAACGCTGCTGCCCTCTACGGCGAGGAGAGGCAGTAACAAGCCATACACTTTACACACACACACATACACAAACCTAATGTAGAGTGATACAATAGGCCTCAAGGCAGTGTTATGTCTCTGCATTAGGATACAAACAACATATATATCGATTCAAAAGTATAAGAAGTATGTAAAAGTAAAAAAGTACCTATTATGTTTAAGTATCAAGAGCAAAAACTGCTTCCTTTTCGAAAATTTCACTGTTTGGTGGAGACGTCTATATGTTACATATTTTAGGTAACTTGCCGAAAATGATAATGAATAATAAATTATTGGAGGAAGAATAATTTCTGCAATAATTTATTATTCATTATCATTTTCGGCAAGTTACCTAAAATATGTAACAAACTTGGCGCCAAAAAATTAATCCCTGGGTAAAAGCATTGGACAATCTCCGTTAAACTTTTGATAATGATGGTTTTCATGGGAGCAATCTTCCTAGATTTTGATCATTAATAGCTTAATTTTCTCAATTAGCTTTGCAATTTTAGGTTTCCTACTAGAAAAAAAGATTTATTATGGTAATGTTTCCGAAAAATTCTTCTTATTATTTTCATTACTATTAATTAATAAAAATGTAAACTTTTTACTTCAGGGTTAGTTATAATTTAAAATATTATCCATTTTTTCATAGCAAAAGTACCACAGTGGCAACATGTGTTGCAGTAATCGATTTAAAAGTAATCAATTATTTTTCACATTTACATTCTAAATAAATCATTTTTTTGCCTAAGAAACGGAATGGGGAATTCCTATTGGGAACTGTTTAAAATTTATTTTGTGACTGACTTTCGAGAGATACATGGTAGCTCATCGTTCTCGGTATTAATTATCAATAATGCGTTGAGACGTATTTGTAACAGTGCCAAATTCCTTTCTACAGCGTCATTTATCCTAATTAACTCATTCATCTCTTTAACATATAGCACGCAGATATGCCCGGTCGACAAAAATTAGCGTAGAAATTGCCATCCCACGGAAATATTTTTGATATCATTCACCGATCATATTAGATTTTTATTTTTGACTCTTTTAAAATATTGCATATAATTTCCGACTTTACAACGCACATAAATTTGGGTATAATAATATTATTAAAACCCCTATCGCGACAATTACCTTGCAGTCGGTATTATCTAACATTTAAAGGCAATAAATAACGGGATACTTGGATGATGCACTGCTCTGTCCGAATGAAATAAATCACGAACACCTCGTGTGTGTGTACTTCTTCCCGCCGTTCTTGGCTCCACATCAAATTATTCCGCGTGTCACTTTAGCGGTAGAGCAAATTTGACACTTGTATCGCTACTATAGATCTTAGTGAAGCCAGAAGCGCGACAAAAGTGATGTGATTCACGGCATAAAACCGAGAAATTCTTGTTCTAGATTTCTAGACTCAACCGAAAGAAACAAACACCTCCATTGCTCTACTATGAATCGCACACCGTTTTGATAGCTTATCTCCTTAAAGGGGAGATTTGTTGAAATGGTGCAGATCGTAGTAAAACAGTGAATTCACACGGTGAATGCGTAGTAGAATGAATCGAACCACTTTTTGTCGCCAATCGACCGCTACATTCATGGTAAAATTTGCTCAGTACGTATCTCCTTATCACCAGTTAAGTTTATAAGTTGTAAATCTTAATAATATGAGTTTAATTTATGATTGTAAAGCATATCTCGACGTCTAAGACTCAGTAGTATCAGTATAAAAGAAATGTTATTTACATGAAATTATTGATCCAAAAAAACATTTTTGTCAAAATTGAATTTTGAAAATAAATTCTGTGAATGAATACTATGAAATTCAAATCTATTGATTATCAGAATTATGCACCAAATGTATTTCTCTTTAGTAATCGTTTCTGTTTTGGGTTTTTCAGATATTTTTACGTATTTTCCATATGACTTTCTTTTTCGAGCGATGATATCGTGCCTGCTACCAATTAAGCTATTGGCCAGCATCAGCTTTTGCAAAAGCTGTCAAGTTTTTTTTCCATTTTTTCTTATTGTAGAAGATAAGGAATCCAATCTCTATTTTCTATCTATCTATCTATCTATAAGCGGCTTATATACAGCTAACTTTGCCATCCACCGCATCCCAATCTCCAAGAGGCTCTGTCTCTAAAACCATGTTCCTCCAATCCTCTTCCCCTTTCCCAACCCTTTCTTGGTCTTCCTTTTTTTTCTTCTATTAGCAGACTTCCATTTCCAAGGTCTTTGTGATAGTCTGTCCCGGTCCATTCTCCTCATGTGGTCATACAACAATAGTTGTTTCCATTCTATTTTATTGATTAATGTTGTATCAACTTGCATTATTTCTCTTATTCTTTCGTTTCTTTCGTGGTGCAATAATGTCTTGTTACAACATCGTCTCCGACACATCATCTCTGTTGACATTATTTTGTTTTCCGTCTTTTTATTCAACGTCCACACTTCACTTCCATATGTAACACAGCTTTCGACAAAATATTGGAACATCCGGGTTTTTTGTTTTCTTTAAAATATTGTCATTCCACAACACAGGGTGTAGTTGTCTAGTTATAATTTTTTCCTTTGTTATTTTATTCTGTATGTCTACTTCATCTCTACCATCGGAAGTTAACGTAACTCCTAGATATTTATATTTATATTTTTTGTTCTTCTAAATTTCAAATCTCGAAGATACATTCTTATAATTTGAAATTGTTAAAATCTCGATTTTTATCTAATCCGCCCTTAACTAACTTTACGGTGATGGAATAGAATTGTCTCAATTTCTGGCAATTTTTACATTCTTCTTACTTCCGCTCAATATTCCTCTTTTGGAGTGATTTATTATTACACTACTCCTTCTTGGTCTACCACATTTGCATTTAGGGCCAACCCCTCCTTGCAATATTCGTTTCATTCACCCTTCTTTGATCATCCATCCTCACCATGTGATCGAATATTCCAAATTCCAATTATCTTCTTTTCACTTCATTCAAAACTGGTTCGACGTTGCATCACTCCTGCACAGTATCGTTTTTGACCTAGTCTCTTGTAGACACTCCACATTTTACTTTCAGCTGTGTGAGGTTGATCCAGTGTGCGATTATTGCTAGTTAATCCAAACTCATACATTTCTATCTTTCGATATCAAAAAGCTGATTTTATATATTTCATTCTATATAAACTTCCTCTCAAATTGAAACATCTTTCTGAAATTTGTGATTTGTTCTACAGGTAATTTGTGGGGCATTTCTATTTCTTGCCAAGCATAAACTTTGTATAAACTTTCCGATTTCAGGAATTCTTTTTGTAATGTGCAATATATCGTAATCTTTCATAGATCATCTCTATTCATTTCTATCAAACCTTTAACGTCAACTTTCATATACATTACAGTTTATTCTTCGTTATATCTTATAAGGTGCCGCATGTTGGAATGCTTAAGGTGTATATCTCACTGAAACACCATCATTGAACAACCTGTTGTTTATATCCACCATTGAGCATATTTCACCGGGTGTCGGATTGGTTTATCTACCATATTGATTGTTCCACCAGCGGGTTCACACGATCTGACTGCTGTTTTAACCACTTTGATGTCGCCACTGGTAAGATGTATAGAGTTTAGGGCGCATCGATTCACTTATATACCAGTTACCGACCATCGGAGCTAGCGAGCTTGTATTTAGAATGATCTGATGAATAACCTTCCACACTTAGCATTTATCAAGACTTCACTATGAGTCCCCGATGAGAGAAAAATTACAATTAAAACTCAATACGAACCCTTGCTTTTTAACAATTCCTCAAATGATTATTTAAATCGCACCATAAAGAAAAAATATTGTGATGAAGTTATCAATTTATTTGGTGGATAAGGGAGAAGAGAAAAGGGAAAAGAGAGAGTCCAAGGTAATGCTGATACGATCAATAAAAGGATGAACCAAAAATTTTCTCTTATTTGTATTTCTTTCGATAATCTTTTACATCGCACTTACAAGAGGTGTGTTATCTCTTCGACTTCGATCATAAAAATGAGACTACTGCTGGTGTCCCTCCCGGTTACCTACTTTGTGATGTTGCCACTAGTTGTTCCAAATGGTGTCCTAGTGAGATGTAGGTCTAATTAGCAGCATCTTTTCATCTCATTTGTTGCCGATAATGTTCACCTTTTTCAATCGTATTTATGGTTTTTAAGTGCATACATATTTGCTCTATATTAGTCAAAATTTAAAGTTAATATTTCGTTGTATACGGACTATCCTTATGTGATCCATTTGTTAATTAGTAAAATGACCAAGATCAGATTATGGTCTCCAGCTCTTGAAGTTTCATAAAGCTATATTTGTTGAGGTGTTTCTCTGTAAATCACGGCTTTAGTAACTCCTGCTATTTAGTTTTCATTGATACCATATTTTTGCATATACCACTGCAATTATATTTAGAAAATTTTCAAAATTTCAATTTTGAATGACTTTAATCTATGATGATTTCAATTTTATACATTATATTTTCTTAATTTCTTTTCGCATATAACCTGCTTTGTTAATTTTAGTCAAAAAATCGAAGTACATAAATACTTGAAGGATAAAGCATTTTTCCAACATTTCTATCTTCAACTGTTCCAGACATGACGTAATAGGAAAATGTGAAAGAGGAAAATCGATTATCCCCCCATCGATTCGCCCACTTTTTCCACACAGAAAGTGTCAAATTGAATCAATCCCATTATCGTGATTCCTTTAATGTATCGTAATGCACTTGACGAACTTTAATATCCCCGTAGATAGCCGGGAGTTCCATTAGTGTCCCGGCGAGTTTACCGGGTCCGCTCCGGCTTTCAAACGAGTCCCTTAACAATTTTAATGAGATTTAGATGTCGAGATACTCGCTATCAGCAACTACGTTATCTCTTGTGTGTGTGTGTACAACTTACTTAATTCGATAGGAGACGACTTTATTAGCGCTACAAACTAGTAGCTTTTTGAGTTGGAAAACAGTTGGACTACTTAAACACGATCCTAGTAAACATGGTCCAAAGTCACGTACTGAATTTGTAATTTGCCGGCGCGCTATACTTTGCCCAACGTAAAAACTTATACACTAAAACACTTGTGAGCCCAGCAGTCGTGTAAAAACGAGTTAAGTGCTTTGTGAAATAGCGACTACAGAATGGCAGTTCTCTTAAAATTTCATCATATGACAGTTATACTTTGAAAACATTGTGATACATACGAAAATTTATTTTATATCATTTAATACGTATTATATCGTGTAACATTTAGTCCTAAAATAGGAACGTAATGAAATTAATACCTGGTGTCAAGAGGTAAGAAGATCCGTCAGAATTACGGTTTATAGGGATAGAGATTTCTCGGGACGAAATGAATAATTTCCCTTGTTCTGGCAGATATAATTGAATCAAACGCAACTGTATATTTTTAGGTTATGTTAGATGCCTGAGGTTCGCATTTTGCCTTTCCGCTCATGGGACGCCTTTTAGTATATATTAATGTCACGGACAGTTTTAATATTTTATTAGCAAGGTGACACTTGAAAACGTTCCATTTTAAAATTGCATTCTTCCTTTTACTTACGTTCCGATGTTCCAAAAATGTTTAATAACCTAAACGATGATAATGGTTTTTTTTTGAAGAGTTGCATATATGATACAATTTTTTTCTAAACGAAATCACTCAAAGTTGCCTTTAAAAAGTGATTTCTAACCATTTTAAAAGAAATATTGACCACAATAGCGTTCAAAATAATAGAGTTATCGTTGGTGAAACTAAACGTGGAAGTAATAATGATGTTTAATGGTTAGCTGGCAAATTAATGTCAGTACAATGGCACTCTACTTTATACAAACGGCACGAACTTATTTGGTTACCTATTCTACTACTGTTGTATTAAAAATAAGATTTGCAGTTCAAAGAAAAAAATAAGATCAAATTTATGACATTTGCAGTTGTGAAAATGCAAGCTTAGTCAGATCCACGAAAGAGTTTTTCTATTGAAAATTCAATCTACTACGCTAACGGTTAACCGAAAATCCTTCTGAAATTCATGAAAAACATTTAGATTCTCCAAGGTTTACGATTTGGTATGCAATATCATTGTCAAGGATAATCGGATTTTTTCCCTGAAGGAATGTCATACACATATTCGCACACTTCAAACGGTTTTCCTGCCTCAAAGATAAGAAAAAAGAGACGAATACTGATTTCAATAAGATGGCTCAACCTGCTGTACTCCTAGAATTTCAATAGAATCTTACGGAAGGTATTTCCTAATTGTCTAATCTCTTGCAATGGTGATTTTAATTGTCCCTCAAGGTCACCAGATATTACCGTTCCAGAGTTTTTTTTCTTATGGGGTTTCAAGTTTTCCGTGGCAAAGTTGTTCCTGCGTTATATTTTGAATTTCGTGCCTAATTGCTGCTTCCTAACGCTTCCAAGTTGTCCAAGAAAGGATAAGTAAAACTACAAAAACTCCGTAGTTGTCGTTTAATAATATTCGCGAAATAATAAATTAAAAGAAAAGCATTTGCACGAAAAGCAATAATTTTTACTTTGTATATTTCCTTTTTTATTTTACAAATAGATATTAAATTTTGACGTTTGGTGAAGCGAATAGGATAAAAAAAAGGAAATAGCCCTTTAATAATTATTTCGAAGAGTACACATTCCATTTCCCTCTGTTTATCTAGTGGTTTTAATTAAAAGCTGGGGCGAATATTTCAAGTAAAATTTACATCCATGTACTGCATCGTAGTTTGCAGGACTTCTTCTTAAGAGACAGTACAATTGCCGTTCTGTTTGCCGCTATTAAATTTAAATTTAATTAGTCTTGAGAATCCTCCACCAGATAAAGGCTACCAGCACTAACTACTCCGTTTTTATAAGCACGTTTGTATACATATAAAATGTCACAGAACCAACGTTGTGCAGCCGTTTAAATCGGTCTGCTCTACGTTGGGCTCCGTCCGTGTTTAATTGTATAAGTGTCGTAGACTTTTTTTTGTATACAACAAAACGTTCAATGTTAATTTCATCCAGACCAGACCTAAACGAATTCTGTATACGTTAGCACCGTAAGCCCCTTTAGAATTGTACAAACGTTAGGTTACACTGTTAAGAGATGTAAAATTACATCGATCCGGTGGTAATTCCCTGCGAGATTTCATTTCATTCGCACGCCATTAGATTTACAGCGTTGTCAAGTCGAGTTGATCACCCTCTCTGGTCGTAATTCCAATCTCGCTGTCGTCAGCATGAATGACGCTCGACTAATCCCAACCCAAAAATCGTACGGATAGTTGAAATCTCGGCACGGAATATTCGCCGTCTCATCTGTCGCAAGCACTTGCAAACTCTGCACTCGTTCTCTACATAGATTATCTACGAAAAAGTAGGAACAGTAAGAGAATAGAAGGAAGACGGTCGTGCTTTGTGCGATTGTTTGCGTCAGATTGGTATGGAACGCTACTAACTGCATTTTTGTTCGAATTTAGGTAAATAATGCTACAGCCAGAGTACAAACAAAGAAACCACCAACGTTACCAGCAGGTGGGTTCAAAAATAAAATCTCTAAATAAATTAAGGAATTTTACCGAGTTTAACCAAGGATGATTGGCGATAATTCCTGTACTATCTGTCCAAAATTATTTGTTCTTAGTTATTGTTGGGTTGTTATAAGTTATTGTTCAATTCTTTTAAAAATAAACAAGAGTTTTGTTATACTAAATTGCTCTTTTTTCTTGTATGTTTAAATTTATTTTTCTAAAATTAACAGTAAATGTTTAGATTGTATATTACGTATATGTGGTAGGTTAGAAGTTAAAAACAGATTATAATCACATTCTGGTACTTACGGATGCTTGAGTCAGTATGAGGTCGTCTAGTTTGATCATGGGAGCTAGAGATTGTCTCAGCTTCCGAATGTAGTACAGAGCTTATGATAATTCGATACACGGTTGCCAAATCGTCGAATCAGCTGTACATTATTACTTCCGGTGCCATTATTTGGGTTTCTAACAGTTAAAATGTATATTTTCAGGAAAACAGTATAATATTAAAAAAATATATTTTTTTAAATAAGAATCAGTGAAAAAGCCCACAATTTTATTTATTATTACTCAACATTAACGTAATTTACATTTCGAACATTTATTTAGGAATACAAT
This sequence comes from Osmoderma eremita, assembly GCA_031763485.1. Lineage (NCBI taxonomy): Eukaryota > Metazoa > Arthropoda > Insecta > Coleoptera > Scarabaeidae > Osmoderma > Osmoderma eremita. Next base: position 104,364 of record JARFOC010000092.1, read on the forward strand.
ATATTAAATTTAAAGTGAAATATATAATCCTTTATCATAAATAGTTTCCACTTTTGTAACAAAAATAGCTGGAATCATACAAATCCCCATATAAAGCAATAATATTTAAGAAAGGAAATTACACACACATATGTCGTGTTTCAACTTTTAGTCAGTCGATGAACCAGTTTGATCTTCAGATGACGAATCTGTTACATGAATAATAAATTCTTGAATGTCATCTTGCAAATTATCCACTATCCACATTTCTTTTTCAACATTTTTTACATGTTTGATGTAATTTTGCCCATTATCAACTGTTACTGGAATTAATTCCTCCATATCTTTTACATTAAATGTGGTATTATTAATTTTTATACAGTTTTTAACTTGTGCCCATACCATTTCAATGGGTTTTAACTCGCATTGGTAAGGTGGTAATCGAAGAACTTCATGACCTTTTTCTTTTGCAAGGTCGTCAATCCTGCTCTTATCATACTGCGGTTTAATTTGTGGCACGCAAAACAGCAAGTCCCTTTTTAGCATATCGTCAGAGGTTTGTTTCTCACGGAGCCAATCAATGATATTTTCTGCAGTGATAGGGAGCATTATCAAGAACAATCACTGACTTCTGCGGTATATTTGGAAGCAATTTCTTAATAAACCAATCCTCGTATGTGTCTGAATCCATCTCATGATGAACATCAACAGTGTTTTTCTTGCAGAGCAATGTATATTCCAGTAACAAATCCGTTCAGTGCGTTTTTCTCGAAAACAGTTGAATTCTGGTATAGGATATGTTCAGAATTTAAAGATGAAATACAAGGAAGGCGGTTCCCTCAAAAAGAAATAAGTTGTTGTCACAACATGTTTTTGGGCCAGCCTGTATTCATTAAATGATCACCAGAGAAACAGTAACGACGGGTCCCAACGTTTTTTTGAGAAAAAAAAAAAAACATGTAAATTTTAAAGCAATTTATTCCAACCTATACGTGCTCACTGTATAATTAAACGAAAACGAAAGTAAATTTGAGTTGAGGTAAAGGAGGCGTGGGGTAAAAGAATCATTAGTTCGCATGGGAATCTTTTTTATCTGGACAGACTTAGTGAAAAAAAGCATTGCCAAAGTTTTTAGAATAACTGTTATTTGAAACTGTACAATATTTTGTGGACATCATTGGCATATGTACATAATTAAATATTCTTGGGTAACGAAAAATCAAGTAAATATTCTTTCGTCATAAAGGAATGTCATTTTCTGAGAGAATATAGTTAACCTAGAAATTGATGGCGAATTATTCTGATATTATTATCCTATTATTGTTATCCCTTCGTCTTTTTGTGATATATAAGTTTCTCCTTTCGACCTGAGATTTTTATTGAATAACAACCTTTCATCTTATGTTGATCTACGTGATTTATGAGATAATTTTATTAATTGTGGTTGAATTTATCCTAAAAGAAGTATTGATGGTATAAGGTACAATTTCTAACCTTTGAATTAAAGTCTGTTTCAAATCTAGCATTCATTCTTATTTTGTGTGTTGGATCTTTTTCTCCCTTGTTATATTCTTATTCAACAATATATATGGATAATATAGAAACGATTCATACATAAATCCTCTTACCCTAAAAGTTTGTCTTTTCTTACATAACTTTTTATGTTTCAATAGAGTATTTCTGAACATTAATCACTTCAAATGTGCAATCATAATAATGAATTTTGAAGCAACTTTAGAATTAACGTAAGAAAGTTTCATCCCATGTCCTTAATACTCAACTCAACTCCATCCGATCTCTAGTGACTGATTACTGTTGGTTCCATCTAAATTACGATTGCTTCAACAAAATTATGACTGGCGCACCCAACACTGAAGAGGCTCATATGAGCTCATTTCTTCAGGTCTGCAACGGCTTTCACGTCTACGTATGTAGACCAATAGAGAAATACACCACGTAATAGACTCGCCGTAGTTCTAGCCCGGTAAAGGAATAATGAGTAGGAAAGTCAATTAAGGATATCACACCCGTTTATGAAGTCCTTTAATGGCCGAGCTTATCGCTCCGGAAGTCCTGGGGCGCGCGGATGGTCATAACCGCGGCTTTGAACGTAGCGAATGTGGGGATAATATTGGTGGTGCCGTGATAACAGCTGGTCGTGAGTTAAGTTCTGTGCGAATTGAGGGAAATGGCTTTTGTTTGCGGCCGTTAGTAAGGCACTTGTTTCTTATTTATTGCTTGGGAAGAGATTTTGATAAAGTTGAAATTATTCACAATAAATGTGTATTGCTACTTTTGATATTAATAAAACGCTTAGAAACAACCGACAGAAAAAAGGGTTGTGAAGATTGTTTGGTATAACACTTCTATTGATCACATAAAAATACTTTTGGACAAATGGTACAAGTAATATTTGTCACACTTCTTTGGAGCCAATTACTGTAATTGTAACGAACAAATAATTATACGAAAGTCACTATGCATATATACGGAGAGAACAAAAAGTAAAAAGTACTTGGTAGCAAAAAATCCCTACAATTAAATATTATATTGGCTGTATCCTGTGCAGCACATTCGGGCTTTGTCTATTATGCAAGTAACCTCAAAAACATCAGGACGTCAACATTCCAGTGCAGCTAATATAATATTATTTGAATTATTATAGGGATTTTATAAAAAATGTGCTGCCAACTATTTTCTATTTTTTGATCTCTCCGCATATCAAACACCATTTTTATAAAAACAGACTACTATACTATACTATCATGCAATTACAATTAGTTATTACCTTCAGCGTTGATAGCATTATAGAGCTATGTAAACCCATTAAACCGTATATATAATTGTGTTTCTTCTTTATTATATGTGGCTGTAATTGAGACTTATTATTATTATCTTTGAGGTATATGTCTCGTGCATTTTACAAACCTTCTTGTGCACATTTGGTCTCTATTTTTAATGTAAACTTGATCATCTAACGAATGCATGATACTTAAATATCGAAGTACTTGTTATATATTGCATTATTACGTTATTATTACCTCCTTTTTATTTATTTTTGTTCCTTTTTTTGTTTAATTTTTGGTTCGTTTAAGATTTGCGAATTAAGAGACAGATCTAAAAGGCATGGTTATGGGAATCCTATTAAAAATTGGGTTTAGAGGTTATCTTTATGCCATTTTATCACGCATAAATATTATATTATAATTTTCGTTCTTCTTTGTTTCTCTCATTTTATGTTATGAGTCGAAAGCCAATAATTGCTTTTATAGTTATTGTAAGCCGGATAAATTAATTAATAGTTATTTTGGGCCGTTGTAAAATCGTAATTTTCGATATACTCCATAAATAGAATTTAGAAAACTAGTTATAAGAACATTTTACCAAAACAAAACTGTACGTGTGAGTACTTGCCCACGTTTTGACATTTTGAATTTACATTAAAAGAAACATCATCAGAGCCATCTATTGCATAAGCGAATTCATATAAATGTCAAACGGACCAAACTAAACTATTAATTAAATTTCCAATAACCTTAAATATTAAAAAAGAACAAATATTTTCCGATCATCAAGTGCGCATATAAAACGAAACACAGAATTCATCCAACCTCATATTGACAGAGAATAACAGAAGTATAAACAATAAAAAATATCCCACAAACGGATGCCAAAGTTTAGATGTTCCAGAAACGTATTGCGACCAACCTTTATAACGTTTATAATGATCTGTGTTTGCGATTCGATAGTTCCAGTCTGTGTTCAATGGTCAGATGCAGCTTTAAGAGGTGTGGCAGCGATCCAACGTGGAAGAGCTAGAGCGGCTTATCCAGCGGCGGCTGCTGCTGCAGCCGCCGCATTCGCGCGGCATCCAACGCCATTGGCGGGCGCCCTCCACGGTTACACTCCCGTACTGAACACGTTGCCGGTAGATGGCAGTGTCTATTATGATCCGTTCTTAGCGGCTCACGCGGCAGATCCGAATTACAGGCTGCAGGTATGTTACTGACAACGAAGCGATTCGTAAAGTTATCTTGATCGTTTTGCACTTCGAGGGTTATTTAGAGACGAAATTCAGGTTATTTTACGTGCAAACGTGTTAGCTTTAAGCGTATGTTTAGGAGTGTGCTGTTCTCGATGCTTCGATTTCTATTGCTCTTAAATTAGCAGAAGTTAATACCGGTCATTTTAATTGACGTTGTAAACGCTCATATTCGATGAAAATCATTCGCTAAATAAAAGTTTTTGTATTCGATTTAAATGTGTAAATAAGTTCAATTTTTTTTAAATGGTGCAAGAAGATAGATTTGTAATGCAACTGTACTTGAATTTTACAATTTGTTTGAGGCTTGTCAAAAAGAATTTCAGGTCGAAAATAATTTTAAAAAACCTATAATTCTGTACCTAAGATTTAGTTTTGCTTCATATACAAGTTGTTCTATTAAGTTGCATATCTTCGGTTTATATCTAATTACAATATTTAATTGGACATAAACTGGTATTATTAATTTGCTAATTTACATCAAGATATTGTTGAGAGATCCTAGTATCATTTACTAGCAAAACTAGTTTGCCGTTGTAAAAAAAAACCTGATTTTTTAAACAATGGTTCATTAAGCACCACATATGTACAGGGTGACGCATTCGTGTGGCAAAACTCCATATATCCGTTACCATGTGATTATATGTTACATGATAACGGATATATCGAGTTTTGTCACACTACTCCGTCACCCTCTATATAACCCGAAACACAGCTGAATTAAAAACCGAAATATAAATCATTCACACGAAATCGTTCGAACGAGCATTCATTTACAATTGGGAAAGATCGTTCGAACGGCAAAATCATTCAGTAAGCTAGAATCGTTTGAACGATTTTTAAACGAATGATCGTTCGAACGTCAAATCATTCATTAAGCTACAATTGTTCGACCGACTGCTTAATGAATGAGCATTTGGACGATTATGACTAATTATAAGACTTTTGTTAACATCATTCGCATTTATTCCACCTGGACTATGTATGTAATCTACAATTAAAATATATGTTGTCCTGAAGTTTAGACTCATCGGCCCTCTATCTGTAAAAAAAGTAAAAACCACACTTATGTATTGTAATGAAATCCATCGATATTTAAATATAAAGCTTTAAATGTGCTTGGGCTTTGCATGGCTGTTTGTCTGTTCTAGGCTGCTGCAGCCGCCGCACCGTTACTAAAAACTCCTCTATCAACTGCCCAGCAGGCGAGTTACGCTGCAGCCGCAACCTATACGGCCGTGGCTGCGAGGTACGGCGCCGCAGCACAGCCGGTGGCCGGATACGCAGCTGTTGCCGGCTATGGCCGTGACTACACGGACCCCTACCTGGGGCATGGAATCGGACCTATGGCGGGTTATGGGGTAACGTATCTTAGATTACATTTTTTATTAATTATAATACAGAGGAATCCACGACAAGCGTCTTGAGTTGACAATACCAATTTTAATATCGTCGCAACATTTCACGATTGGCCAACCTGGCTATTTTTATTGGTTATGTTTATTATTATATACTTTAGATATAAGTAAAGTGAGATTACTTTTAAGTCAACAAGATGCTCTGCGAACAGCGCTGTAGTCTTAAAAAAGACAAATAAAATAAATAAATTATGAAAATAAAATAAACCACTACAATAAATGCAAACTTAATGTGGCGGTTAATATTTTGCCATTAGTTGACATTAGAGGTAACTCAGGATGGGCAATCTATAAAAATAAATGTAACCTATTTCCGTACTACTCTAGGGATATACTACGTGGAGGGCTGTTCTCTTTCCGTTGAGCCTAGTAAGGTTATACACAATTTATTGGCAAAACAGATTCATTTATAATTTTTCAAAGTATTTACTTCCATAGTCAACGCACTTTTGCATCCGTAAAAACCAATCTTCAAAACATTTTCTCCAATCTTTCGGCATTAGGTTATTTATTTCAGTACGTCAACCTCTTCGCGTAACGTAAACTCCATAATTTCTACTTTATACGCCGAAGTATGAAGAAATCATTAGACGCACGGCGAATAACCCATTTTCACTGTTTTGAGTATTCGAATAGTCATTCGTTCAAGCAGCGGTGTGTTGCGTTATCTTGATTCAAGATTATCCTTCCTCTGACGATTTTCGCGAACATTTTGGAGAAGTTGAGGCAAACAACCTGTAGTGTATCATTCAGCATTGAGAATAGGACAATCTTACAGTGCTACAATAAAAACATGTTTAGTAATTCCAAAAAAAAGACATGGCGACAATATCTATGTTTCGCTTTTTCTACGAACAATTTTTGTTGGAGCCTATTCGTTCTGAAAGATCCAAACTGTCGCCTGTTGCTTTCTTTCGGGATCAGAAGACTATACTCACATTTCATCCCCTGTAATGATGTTATACACCAAATGAGACGATCTATTGTTAAAGCAATCCAGTGTAGATCTGCACCACGCCACATGGTTTTCTTTTTGAACTGGAATCAAATCGTGGGGAATCCAAGGAGCACAAAGCTTACGTATCATCAAATGTTTATGTAAAATGGTGTCAATTGTTTTCACACCAAGTTTCATACAAGACCAATGTTCTTTTCGGTAACTGCGGTTTTTTTTGCTTAGGAGCTCGAAAGTTGCCATTTAAGAAAAGTCGACCACGTTGAAATTCATTGTACCACCGCTTTACGGTAGGTAAGGAACACGACTTGTCACTAAACACTGGATTGATTTGCTCAGAATATTCTTTACAGCTTGAGCCACCCTTGAAATTGTAAAAAATCACAGCTCGATAATGCCGTTGATCCAATTCTTGGGGAAAATTATGCATTTTAAAAACTTTATATATTTGAAATTTTCACCGTTATTAAACTTGGTAAAATATCAAGCAAAATTTCTTTCAAAATATCATAGCTTGCTAGTTAGGCTCAGCGAAAGGAGAACAGTCCTCGTACTATCAACCCAAGACAGTTATGATGAATAAGAGAAATGTGTAAGAATCCTTAGTTTTGCAATCTATCTAAGGATCTCATTAGACGTCTGGCTAGGCGTTTCATTTGTTCTGAGAAAGACGTTATGAGCACCCAAACATCGGGAACATAACATGATATATGGCAAAGCATAGATGGATGTAGTATTACCTTAGATCATATAAATTATATAGATACCGCTATATAATCAGCATATCACTCTGTTTGCAACATATCAAAGATATTAAAAAATCCAGCATTTCTTTCTAATGTACGGTTATTGTATATATCCTTCCCGCAGCTTTGGACGGTGTGAGAAACGCGCGAAATTTAAATTAAATTTGACACAGCACAACGTCATTTTTTACTGTCAACGCGTTTTAATAGTACGAATGGAAATAATAAACTCCAGGAGCAAGTTAATGTTGAAATTGTTGCATATAAACAATAACAGACCAGAACATGGACAATTAGGTAAAATGTCTAAAATATTATTATAGTTGAATCGCCCAACAGATGCAGTAAGCAACACCGCCGTGATGCGAACACCGACAAGTCCGATTCACATCATAATACACTAGAATAAATGCCGATAAATCAGTATTTGACATTACCCCTATAAATGATTTGACATGAACAACAAATAAAACAACGTTAAATTTGAATTCCTCTTTATTTATACTATTTATACTATCGAATACGAAGTAAAATAATTGTAGTATTATAAATATACTGTTTTTTTTATTTTCCAAAATATATATCGCTTTTTACCAAAACTCAAAACACATGTGACAAATGCAAGGAAATTTGACATATTGCTCTATTGCAAGCAAGCCGCCATGAAGCCCTCTGATTGATCAATAATAAACATGATAAAAATATGACGCATTCATATTACACGATTGCCATATAGTTCTCTACTGCATCTGTTGGGAGATTCAACTATAATTTCACACCGGCAATTAATAGCAGCAACTACGTTTTAGATTACCACAATAAGAACCTAATTCTCATATCAGTGGAAAAAGAAAAACGTATGATGGATTTGCTATCATTCATTTTCCAATATGCTTCAAATTTTTATAAGAATGTAGTGAGAAATAGAGATTTTATAATGTTTATCTCTTGCCGATGAAGAACAAGAAAGCTAAAGTTGCTTCAATGTTTTTTGTTTTTCTCATTTTTTATGGAGTTTAATCGATTAAAGAGTTTAAAAAAACCTGAAACATGGTTACTACCCCATGTTCCCACCAATGACATAGCACACATTGTGCAATAGAAACACTAAAATAGTGAATCAGTAGAGGTCAACTTTACGGTCGTTTATCTCAAAACATGTAATCCATCCTGTCCTAGCTCAATGTACACAGGCACCACCAATATACATACTTAAAACAGAGCAAAAAATGTACTACCTTTCAATTCGTTTATACATAAATTTTATTAACATAAGAGTTGATTGTAGTGTAGTGAGAAAATAAACAAGGAGCTTACAATTTATTCATTATTTACCATATTATTACAATATAAATTAAATAATTTTATATCAAATTTACTGAATAATCCCTTACGTGTAAGTGACTGGCAAGGTGTTTTAGGAGGAAATAATTCCTTGCATGTTGATGAAATTGTCAGAGAAGAGAATTCCTTTGGTGTTGAACATATTAGCAGTTCATAGTTGGGACATACATCGTTATTGCCAGAATCAACCATACGAGCATCTAAACAAACATTAAAAAACTATTAATGTAACAATTACTAATAATATTTAATACAGACCTAATATTGGTGTATCCAGTGATGTGCCCTTATGCATTTTGTAAGTTCTGGGAAATGGCAAGGGAAGGCGTGTAATACCTACTTGGGCCAATAGCTTTCATCTTAATCATCAAATTTAAACTGATTTGAATAAACAACGAACTCAGGTTTTACATCAACTGCCATCATGTTGCAAGACTTTAACCACATAACTGGTTCATTGGTCTTCGTTTCGTGGAAACCTAAAATATTAATGAAATATGAATGTCAACATTAGATACATATCTACAAGTTCCACTATACATATAAAACAAAGTTTTCCGGTTCAAGATATATTAAACTAACTCATACTGGCCTGTGAAACCATAACACACCGCATACTTTTTGAGATACACCACATACGTTAGACTTTCTAACCATTGTTCGTTTAAAAAAACATTCAAAGTCTAAAAAAATATATAATAAGAAATAGTTAAAAACAAAATTAGCAAATTAAATATTAAAGCAAATACAGTATACCCATAAAACACAGTTCATTCCCAACCAGAATAAAAAAAGTAGTCCATAAACATCTACAAACATGTAGTTGACAAGCGCTAGACAGTGACAGTAGTGAAATGAGTTAAGTCTAATAATTGTGAAATCGCACCTAATGCGTATGCATTTCCGTTTCCGGTTCCAGGCGTTCTAAGCTAAGCGATAGCTATATATAATTTTCATAAACAAGAAAGTGATAGCTCGAAAAATGTAGGTTGTACAATGCATCTACAAAATTATGAAACCCACGTGACCTCTTTTAGGTATGCAACTCCGTTAGCAGCATGGTAAAAAATAAAATTCCTGTACAGATTTTCATGTATATATATCATATCATATATATAATACTCCTATATTGCGGGTCGTGTCAAAATTTTATGGAACTAGTTTTCGTCAAGAAAGTGAAATAGGCCATTCCTATATTCTATCCTATATTCTATCTCAGTTAGTACAAACTGTTCTGCGCCTGTCCAGAAGTTCGCAGAAGTGTTTGATGCTAACTGAGATATCCGATGTATTCTGTCTCGTTTTGATTTCGGAATTTTCTGGACGGAACCCGCAATATAGGAATATTACGTATAGGATATGTATTTACAGGTAAAATTTGATAGGTTAGGTTTTTAGCGTTCTAGACAGAAATATTAGGAATATTTAATTTGTTGCCAACTTATAATTTACGTCATGTTATATTAGAGGTCACGTGGGTTTTGTTACTTTGTAGATTCATTGTATATGTTGGAAACAATAACGTGTGTAGTCTGATATGCTGATGGCGGAATCCATGTAATATATGTGATCCAAGAGTATTACTAATTGTACCTCGAAAGCCTACGGAATTTATTAATATTCTATTTCCTTTATTTTAGGCTGCAGTATACCGTAGTAGTTACAACAGGTTCGCACCCTACTGAACATATCGGCAGCTTAAATCGGCCTACTGAACAAAAGATGAGAGAAAAAAAAAATTACAAATACTCATGTTATGTGTACGTAGCACAATGCAGCACAAAAATGGATGGAGCCAAAGAGCTGTAACTCACTAACGTATGCCCTTGTGATAGCCCCGCTAACCCAGCTCTCTCTAACATTTATGTACGTATAATAGTTAAAATCTTCGTTCGTCGGGCATTCTGTATCCCTCTTTGTTTTATTTTTTTGTTCACAAATTTTCGTTTATGTGGTATTGAGGGTAATTGAAAACATCCCCCCTTCCTTATATATCAAATATTATTGTGAAAACTTAAAATTTTATTTCTGTTCGTCGTTGAACGATGAATATTTCTCTACTTTTCAACCATTATTATATTGTTTCTTTTTTTACATTTCCGTTGAGACGTTTATTAGAAAGCACAAACCCATGACGTTTACGCATAAACATAATGTGACGTATAGTTTTTAGTAAGTTATGTATTATGAATAGACGCTAAAACAGAGAAGCAGACAAAACAGTATAATTACATCAAACTTTTAGTATACTCTCTTCATAATTTATAAGATGATTATTCATTACTAGTTGATAAGTAATAATTTGACTGCAGTTTTTTTTGTATAAATACATAATAATATGAAAAAAAAATTAAATATGTATTGCGACATTTTTACCTACGGTATGTCGATAGGTACATTTGATATATAAAATATATTATTATTATTATATGAATAAGATATCTTAGTTAGTAAGTATAATCAGTGGAGGTATAAGCTCCGCACCATAGAATGTGTGTTGTGGTATTTTGTTCTGTTGCTCTCTTGATATTCTCTCGTGACATATCGACACAAAGAAACCTCTTTTAAGCTCTCTCTACTCGTGAACAAACATATTTTTAGTATAACGTAGTATGTTAACGATACAGTTTTCCTTTTTCTAATCTCAAACATATTCAATAGGTGTATTTATACGTATTGCATATTACGATGGACCCGATATAAAAAAAATAAATGTGGGTGGATATTGTTGCTCAAAATGTAAACAAAATATCCCGTAGTAATTTCTGCATGATTTTCATAAATTAAAAGTCTGTATTGAAATATAATCTGAGAATCACTATCTAGGGTGGATTCGATTTTTAATAGATTTAATAAATCATCGTTCGGAGGGTTTTAACTGAACATGTAATTACTATTTTGGTGGTACAATTTTATAAACTGTCATATAACATATAATTTTGATTCCCCATAGCTATTTTCTCATACATTAGTCTAAATTTTCAGTATTAATTTGATTAATTAATTAATTCGTCGCTTAATAAACCTTCTTATGGAAGAATCACATAATATTTGCTGCGATTTGTAATATTATGTACACTATCTTCTTGCAAATGGTATGAACTGCCCTCTAAGTACAATTTTATATCCCATAATTTATTTTGTTAAAAGAAATTCGTAGATAATCCTTTTTAATTCTGATATAGAAAAAAAGGTATTATCTTAAAATCTAATCAGTATTATTTCGGTAATTAACTTAGTAAACGATAAACTTATAAAACAACAACGTAAAACTGTTAAACTCAAAAGAAATTTAAAAATATGTATGGAAGGTAGTTCGTGGGGATCAAAAAATAATCGTAGAAAAGCATGCATTGATGTGAGATAAAATTATTATATATATAATTCGGATTTCGTATAAGTAAAACATATTTTATATCAGATAAATAGATAGATTGCCACATTGTTTAAAGTAACATGTGATATATGTAAATTTTGATATAAGTGCGAATAGATTAAGGCAGACATGAGTAAATAATATACGGAAGAAGTGGTAAATTTTAATAGGTCGATATATGAATATCTCAAATAAAGTATGCGTGTCATTTTCGTAGTTAAACAATACATGTAAATACACCTGCATTTCATTGAAAATATTGGTCTAGTCTGTGTATATATTACATATTTCATACATAACATACTTGTCATCCTGTTATATATCTTGGTAAATTGTTAGAGTATCTGAGTAATTGGTACATTATTAGCCTAACTGTTATTTCCATATCTCAGAACTGTTTCGATTATTGATACACAAAACAGAATAATGCACAAAGAAGCGTAGCTATTATTTTATGCGAACCGTGTATTCATTGTTTCATTTTTTTTCTAACTATTCAGTGCTCAATATGTATCCAAGTTAATTAGTATTGTGTTCTATGTTCAGCATTTATTGTGTGTTTCGTATATCGATCCCAAATTAATGTGTAGTTATTTTCGTTTTATCCATTGTAAAACTGCTACAAGTTGTTGACCACTGCACTTTTATATCGTTAATGAGATATAAACTATTATTACAAGGAGAAACATGTGTACGTGAACGGTGTTTTGATCCGTAACAATGGTTTACCTAAAGTTCCAGTACATTATTGTTAATCTTAGAGTTAAAGAAACCTCAGAATGATTCAAATTTGTTGTAATAAATTTAATTAATATAAATATTTGTACAAATATTGTTTTTTTTTAATTTTTACCTATCCAAATAACTACCGTAGGTATCATTTGCTCCTATTTTTTTTTTCTGCAATAAACCTGCCCTGTAGACGGCAAATCGGTTTTGGTAATTCAGTCAGTATGTATAAATGACAAAATGAATAAAACGAAACTCTTCCATACCGCACCGTTTTTATATAATCAGGTCAAATCGTACCGTTAATGATGTCAAAAGAGTTGCCTATATTGAAATATGTTCTTACAATGGACGTACAATAGATAGGGGCATTGTGCCATTGAAACCTTGGCCGCCACTACAGAAATCTGATAGCGTCTGATACATGTATGATTAACAGCAGTTATGACAACCATTGGAACATGGTTTGGAACTTTGCTAATAGTTGGGGAAAGTCACCACAAATAACTTACTAAATGCGAAAACGCAGCCATGGTGTTATATAGGTACAGGCAAAATCAATTAAGATGAGGCTTTGATTACTATTTATTTCACTTCGACAACAATTATAGAAGGAGTTATCTATAAGATAAAGCAATAGACCATGTATACGCAAAAAAATTTCTTGGACATATATCTTCAATATTATAATTTGCCTGCCAATGTTGGGCAATGGCATCATATTAACTTAATATTATACTTTAAATTAATATTTTTTATACCTATATGTTCATGTACTCATTGTGAGTTCTTGTTTTAAATTAAAAAAATGGTGCTTTGGTATAATAAAACAATTATATTTTCAGTTTCAAAATGGCTATATATCTATTCTTTAAGTATAATTTCAAAGGCAAATCAAGTTCATATTCATTAACGTAGTATTAAAAGGCCATTTGAATTTCGCGAGGATAGGTGTTTTAATTGAGAAGAAAAGTATGACCTAAATTTTGTTTGGGAACCTGCACAGTCTCGCCAACGCCAAAATGTGAGAAGGAGATGTAGACAATTTTTCTGTTTTAAAAATAATTAAATT
>JARFOC010000092.1:127516-137901 GCA_031763485.1 Osmoderma eremita
CCGATGCCGACTAGTATAAACACACTCGTACACTGTAAAAACTTCTAAAAACTTGCTTGTCGGTCGGAAACTTTTATATGGCCACGGGTGTACATACGTGTGAATTTTGCTGAACCCAATGGTGTTCGTTATGCCGATTGCATAATCCACAGTTGGTAAAACAAGATTCGTCTGTTCATAAAACGCGACTGAGAAATTCTCTCACCATTTTGGGTTATTTTATTAGTAAACGATTTGCAAAAGACAGCTCTCCGAATAAGATCATTTTTCCTTAATGTTTCAGCAATGTGAAATTTATTGTGGTAAAATTATTTTTTTGTTTTAGACATTTCCATTTGCCTAAAAGCATATTTGGGTACATCCAGTTGCAATTTTAGTATCTTTTTGCAAAATTGTCAAAGTATGTTTCTTCGGAAAGACGTGCATTTTTGTAATATTTGATGTGTGTAAAAAATATTGTTCGTTTGTTTTATTGTTTAATAGTATAATCATGCGTACTTATACATATCGTCATATCGTACTGAAATATTGGTTGCAAGTTTCTTTAATAATAAAAAAAAACAATCAAGTTGGTACAGTAATTTCCTTTTGAATTTAAATACAATTTTGCCGTTACAAGACCCTACGCTCTAGTAACTGGTGATGCGTCCGAAATTCCAATGGCAAAATTGCAGATGTTTTTAAGACTTGCGCACCACCAACCTAATAGTTATTTTAAGCACCCTAAGCATTTCCGATTTACAGTTGGACGATTTTCGTTCGCAAAATTATAGAAACTTCTTAGTTTTAATTATAAATTGGGTATCGTAATACTCTTTATAATGTAATTGTAAAAAAATGTAACTCCATACGGTAGTAATGCGATTTGCATTTCTTACGACTAAAAGTATGAAGTGAAGATGACACGATGAAGCGACATTGATCGATGTATTTGGCATTAAATAAATGTCTTGGTGCTGAATATATGCCTGTCTTATAGAAACAGGTATCTCAGAATGTGACCTGCATTTTATGACCCGTTTCTTTTTCTTTTACGGCACAGCTTTCATATGCATGGTACTTCGTCACAGATACGCCAACTCTTTAAAATCGTTTCGGATTAAAAAGACAGGTGTGTAGTTTTTTTTCCGGGAGTATTAAGTCCCCTCGATTTTCGAACGTTCCTATTAACGTTACATATCATTTTGGAGACTAATTAATCCTTAATGATCGAAATTCTTGTCCAAAATTTGCACAGTTACCGCCCCAGTGGATGGCAAATTATTTCAGTGGCAAAATTCCAAAATAAAATGTTACTTTGTATGTTAAACAAATACACGGCAAATCTGTTTGTGTATACAATATTATACTACTTCGTAAAAGAGCAGAAGTTGCATGTTTCGCAGAAGATTAGCCTATGTTTACAGTAATAATAAACACTTGCAGTATTGTAACTGAGGTCTATAGAGGTCAGGGCTTCCTGTGATCTCTTAATGTGCCCATTGTAAAAAAATGCCTGCGCATATATGTATGTATGTTTATCTTGTTAAACTAATCGTACAATGTCACTATATTTATTCACGTTAAGATCAAATATTTAATATTTGTACTTATTTTTATGCGAAAGGAGATAAACTTTGACAGTATCCATAATGGCTAAATAATCATAAATGATACTATAATCTTTGTAGTTAGGATTTGTGGCCGTTTCCCGCGTTCCCTTTCCGTGCGTTTCACAAAATTATCCCCTTTCGGGCGTTCAGTTTATAGATGTGAAGTGAATGTGTTTTTAAATTCTTCTTTCGTGCGTCAACTTTATAATTTTCAGGAAATAGGGAAAATTAAAACAAAAAAGTACCTTTAACTCTATGTAGAGTAACGTTTAGCTAATCTCAATGTTATACAATACTTAATTAAAATTAAAACTAAATCTATCTATAATTTTACAATATATTTCAGCATGTCCAATGTGTCACTAAGATTTTGTCTATTTTGAATTAGGACACTTACAGCTATTTTTAACCGCCTATCTAATTCACAGTATTTTTTTGCTCTTTTAGGGGTACTTATGCACACCATTTTGCAGGGAAACAATATTATAATCGTGCATTTCTTCCCGAAGAACTTTCATTAATTGAAATATATTGGGATGTGCTTTTTCGATCCGTCTGTTGAGTCTATTATGCCATCCTTCTACAGAATTTGTAGTCCTATGACGTTCTCCATCGCAAGTCCATATTCGGCGAGAATTATCAATCCATTGTTCAACAAAATAATCGTTAAATTTAGCAATGGCTTCATCGGCAGGAGAATTTTCCATTATACAGAGACAACCATGTATAACTTTATCTTCTGGCAGATGAGCTAATGCAGCACACTTCCTTATGTGGTTTCTTACTTCCTCGTTTTCCTTATTCAAGTTTGTTAGACCTAAATCTTGTACTTTACGCCAAAGGGCTTGATTAAAATGAAAGTAACATCCTTTGATAACTGTAGCCGGAAACACTTCTTCTAAAGTATTAATTGCGGCAACTTCAAAATCTAAAATACATTTTTTTTATAAGAAATTCTTGATTTTATTTTTTAATAAGAAGAAATACGTGGCCTCTTTCTTTTCGGGTAGCAGGGCATATACGGCAGGAATGATGTTTGTTCTTTCTTCTGTACTACCAATATCCATGTGAATTGTATATAATTGGCAAAACATTGAGCAGCTTTTCCCATCGAATAGGAAGCAAGAACCGCCCGCAAATAAATTACCTCCGTCCATTGCAAATACAAGGATCCTGTCTTCCACACCATCGTCAATTATAACATACTCTTTCATAAACTCGAGGACCTCTATATCTTCTCGTTTTTTATGCTAATGCCTAGCGATTTGTGTCGCTTATTACATAATGCATGTTTCACTGATGTGAAGTGTCGAATATCTGTAACAAAATCTAAACCCCTGTCCTTAGCAACCATCATCTGGAGTACTGCAGGCTCGAACATGGAACCTTTACTGTTTCTCCTTGTTAACGATTTGTCAACTTATGTGAACTGTGAATATTCTTACTCCAATTTCTGGGTAGGGATCTGCGAAAACTTCAAATTACGTATCTTAAAATGTGGCATTGCATTAAATACGTATGTACATATATATTGTGCAATTTTGCGACTGGTTCTACGCTGATCTTACGATGCAATGATATCAAAATCTGGGAGTGGCTTTTAACAATGAATTTCCGACAAACATGCAACTAACTTCTTTTTTTTAGCTAGGAAATGTATCTGATTGGTTGCTTAGTTTTATTTTTTATTTCTCTGATGATGAACACTAGCTTAGAGTATACCTCGTCCTTGTGGCCGCTACCGTTTGGGTTGTTCGTATTTGCAAATGTATGCTATCTTGTTACTTTCCATCATACCTGGATGATTGCTTGACTCTTTCCTTCTTCATTTTCGCCATTTTGCAATCTTTTATCTCTAGATGATGTATTGGTTCGTTAGTATTTCAATGTTATCCCTTATATTCACCCGAATCTTCTTCTCTATTGTTAACAGTTTGTTCTTTGTACGTTTGGAAACCCATTGATAACAAAATACATGCGTGTATTATTTATTGTTTATTATTTTACAATCAGCAGCTACCACAAAGAATTGAATTACTCGGGTATTGTTTCATCGGCCAAGAAGTTTCCACCGCCATGATTTTGTATTAAATAACCAGATTATTGACTTACTCATTTACAGTAACAAAATTGTACTTGAAAGAAATAAATTGCCTGTTTCATATTATGAAATAGAATATCTTAACATCATTTCTTTTTACAGTGGCATGTAGTTAAATACAAATGGAATTCAACAATAAAAAACGTCACATAATCACGGCTCTATTCACTACGGAATGCCCACAGATATGCAGCCCAGAATAATTGTCATTCTTCTATTATTTTTTGTCCGTTCAAGACGAGGCTTTATATCGCATATGTTTGTATGTATAGATCTAAGCACGTATACATAATGTTAATAAGCTGAGGCATATTATAGAAGAAAAAATTAAAATAAAAGAAAACTATATAGCATACATATACGTCATACATAAAGGCTGCTCCTATGTTGGCGCATGCTGATCCATAATCTCGATTAAGCGTATTACTAGGTCATCCGTTAAAAGGATAATCTACGTTAGCAGAGAAAGTCAGGACTACGAAAAAAAAGGAATACGCCCCATGCGTTTTGGTATGTGTAGCAAACATGTGCGCATTTATTATATACACTGACATGAATGTGATACTCATTATCTAACGAAATTGAAAGTGTCCACGTAATCTATACACGTAACTAACAATAAGTATGAAATATGATACTGATTCATGCATTATTTGAGTGTAATTGCAATAATAAATTAACGGAATTATAGATGAAATGTTTATTGAATGAAAGCCGCTGAGGTATTGGTTTATTTTGACGAGGAAATACCACCACATGTAATGGCACCATGAATATTCGTGTAACGGCTCAAGCATATGTTTTGCGACCTAAATATTTTGGAATACAAAATATTGTCGAATTATGTAAGACAACTTTATCTAAACATTACTACATAATATTCTTTCATTAAACAAGTTCAAATTCTCAGTCGAAGTATAATTAACATCATATTAAATTACATTGGCTGCTGATAGAATATATTTCATATTACCTAATATTAAATGCATTATTGGATAGTATAGTCTGTATAGTAAATACAAAATTGGGTTATTAGACCGCATATATATACATACAATCTAAATCTATCCACCCCATGGATGTATGAATACCAATGCGTACTGCTAACTTTCATAAATAAGTCTTTCTTGTTTTTAGCCAAATTGCACTATTCTAAGTTTGTCTCTGTTTTTGCGATAGGTTTGTTTATTTGTCTTGGTTTAAAAGTTCGGAATATTTGAAGTTTGAACCCAATGGGGTACTGAGAGTAACTTAGAGTAGGAATATTTTTTGGGGCAAATAAACAGCTTGTCAACCAAACTCACCAACGCTTCATAACTTCATATTGAAAAATACCCGCTCCTCTATGAGTTTAACATGCATTTAACTTCAGACAAATATTTTTTAGCTTATGTTATCCAAACGTGTCCTGCTTTATACTTGGAACAGAAAGACCATGTTCCAGTTTGCCCTGAGAACAGTACTCCAGCACAAATAAACACAGTTGAAGTAGAGAGCACAAATAAACGCTTCAATTTTGATCTTTTTACTCAGAGCAGGTGGAGTAGGGCAAATAAACAAACCTAATATGTCACTGATGTTTTTTGTTTCAGTCAGTAGTGCTTTTCCTCTTCCTCTTCGTGATTGTGCTCATGACTTCCAGATGTTCTAAGCCATATGGCTATTAGGAATTCTTGCTACATGTCCAAACCGTCCAAGTTGGCGTTGTTTTTTTGGCGCACCAATTCAAAATTTAACACTATCACTATCTTATTTTGTCCATTCTCGCTATACCCTTCACTTTTTTCAGATATTTCACTTTCATGGATTTAACTTGGATTTTAAGTGCTTCCGTCATTATCCAAATCACAAGCAAATGGTAGTACTGGCCTATGGACTGTTTTAAAAACTTGTCTCCTTTGATATTTCTTTTTGCAAAAAAATGTTCAGTTCGGTGAATGATATAGTTTAGCCTTAAATCATATATATTACCGATGTTTCCAAACTGTTTCCAACATATCACAGACATAAAAAAGAATCAGCATTTCTGTATAACAACGGTTATTCGTATTTTCTTATTCGAACCTGACCACGCGTGGACCACGGCATGAGAAGCGCGCGAAATTTGAATTAAATTAACCTAATTTTTAAATGTCAACATAAAATAGCTCGCTCATACAGGTTGATAGACAACAGTAGTTGACATTGACCACAAATTGACAGATGTCTAACCTAAGTCTAATGGCACTATGTCTAATGCCTGTTTAATAAATTGTGAAATCACATACGTCCCATTATAAATCGCACGGAATCCGTATGCATTTCCGCTTCCGGTTCCACGTGTGGTCAGATAAGGGATATCTACATGTAATGTTCATAAGCAAGAAAATAATAACTCGAAAATCGTAGATGTACATGTTGGAAACAGTAACGTATATAGTCTGATATGGTGGTAGCGGTATCCATGTAATATATATGGTCTAAGAGTTTAGCAGTCTCGGCTTAATTTTAATTTATTGTTGCCACTTTGCGCATATCTGATCGAATCGACTTGCTCTACCTTTGTCTAGCCTATTTTGTATAAGTTGTTGGGTCTTACTTAGTATCAACAAGTATTTATGGACATATTTATTGTTTTGAAGACCTTATTCCATACATATATGGCAGGAATCACTATGTCATCTACAAATGCACACTCCTCCAATGATATCTATCTCAGCCTGTGGTAACCTATTTGTAGTTTTAACTTTATGGTACCGTCCATTAGTATTACGAATAGAGCATGACTCAACACGCCACCCTCTCTTAAGCTTCCTTCCATTTTTTAAACTGATTCGACTCCGTTGTACCTATTCATACTTAGTTAAAGGTGTCTGCGTTCATGCTTTTTATTGTATTTCCCAATTTCCACTGTACTCCTCTTTCTGTTAGACTGTTCCAAATATGCACCCTCGAAGCGTTATTAAAAGCTTTCTCTAGATCTAAGTAAACCACAAACCTCATCTGTATTGTTTATGTATTTTTTCTGCAATCTGTTTGATGGCAAAAATGTTTCCCTGTATACTTCTGTGTTCCCTTGGGAAATCCCGATTAGAATTTAAAATAGTATTTTTATTTTAATTTGTCTTGTAAAATTTTAGTTTGGTATCTTTCCTGCATATGTTATCTGTTTTAATTTATTTAAAGCAGTTTTTGTAAGACAGATTTTGCATGAGATGATTAGACAAGCATGAAGTGTAGTGACTTTAATGTTAATATTATCAAGTCGCCAATTTTACATTTGATTGCACAATTTGAATAAAATAAACTCTTTTGTCAGTACACTCTTTGGGTATGCAAGTAATTTTAAAAATTTATAAAGGACAATTATTAAACTCCAAATTGACCCTAAAAGGTAATAAGCAATTTAAATAATTGATTCCGTTCACAAAGCTGATTGATGAATGCCTTTTAAAGGGATTATTCGCACTTGGGTAAGAGTAGGAGTACCGTTATATACGAGGATTGTAACAGTGGCAACCATTTATTTATTAATAACACAAAAATGAAACATCGCGATCAATGGGGCCCCCTAATCTTAGTGACAGCAGTGGAATCGATTTTTAATTTCTCTCGAAAGGGGCCAATGCATCCCAGTGCCCAGGACCCCCGCCTGGCTTAAGACGGCCCTGATTACCTACAACCTGTTACCAGCGATGTGGAAGTCGTAGAACAGCCATAACATAACATGTTCTGTTGATGGTTCTAATGGAGCGATCTATTGCTTGCATAATCTCGGGAATGGAGAATCGAAATCTAATGTTACGAAGTGGTTCCTTTATCTTTGGGAAGTCATATGGGCTTAAATCCGGTGAATATGGTCGATGGTACTTCCCAGTCCCTTTCCTCGTTGCTGGGCGATTGTTTAGAATATGCTGCACAGTCGTATGCGATAATTCTATCTCGTAACCTAATCCACGAATCGTCTAACATCTATCTGTGTCTAACAACTCGGCAACAGCCTGCATTTGCTCTTCATTGACACTAGCGCGACCTGGTCGAACCGCATCTGTCACACTCTCACCTCCCCACTGTTCGGTATTGGTAATGCTGTTTCCCCACACGCTTCAATAAGACCTTTACGACATTGTTTTCCTGTGCGACCACGAACACTTTCAATTTTCAATCAACTTCTGTTCCTCTTTTGTGAACGTTACGAAAACACAGACTACAATAGCTTCTATGACTACAACAGTAACTCACAGAAGACCATCTTTTTCTGGCCATAGAGCATGTGCTTCGCTTCGGAAGGAAAAGTTCATTTATTGTCAGATAGATACCACTATTAAAGGTCCAGCCCTCGTATATATAAAACAGGCGAAGTAAGCGACCCTATAGTAACTACACAGACCGGTTCCAATACTTCTTCCTCGGAAAATCAAAATTTTTGGAAAATGTCAAAATACAAATTGTATACCATTTCGTGATACACAAATTATTTTCAAATATTAACAAAATATAATTTAGGAATGACACAAGTTATTATGGAATTTTAGAGCATTGTATAGATTGTTTTGAACAAACGTTAACAACACGGCGTATTCGTTGATCTTTTCAATGTGGTGTGTTAAAATTTGAAAAACTTAGAATACAGAAGATAACACCGCCTTTAATTGTAGATAGCTACAATTAAAGACAGTGTTTCTGAGATGCGGGCCGTTACTTGCTCCTCGAGGATCAGTTTTGGGCCCAATGCTTTACTTAATTTATATAAATGAAATTACTTAACCAACATTTTTGATGATACTATTTATATGAAGACCATCTGGCACTTTTACGTTTTGAACAAAATCTGAGATGGGAGATTTGCACAGACGAAAGAATAAGTTGGATGATGTGGAATTGTAGAGAAATGGTTCTCAATCGAAACTGTCAAATTATATATTTGCACTAATAATAACGATAGCGTTATTTACTTACCGATTGCTATCAGATTATATTTCAAAGATCAGTATCTTAATGAATTTATCATGTAGCAGGACGTCCTCAGATATTTTTAGGGGTTAATATTGAGAAAAACGATTTTAAGATTTAGTGGTAGATACAGCCATTTCTCCCCATATTTATTGCCTGCATGCAACGTGTCATTTTGTTATCGTTAGAGGCAAGTCAAAAGGAGCATTCAGAAACAAATATTTAATGGTTTGTAAAGTACAAAATCAGGAGAAAGATCCCCAAAAAACGTGATATATGTTTTTTTATTGCCTGTTCGCAGTGAATCGATAAATAGGGTTTTACTTGTATAACCATTAGCGTTAATCCGAAAACAAAGAACCAATTTAAAGGCAGTCGACTTTTCGACCAATTCTACCGAATTTATCGTTCATAAATAACATCAATTACGTCTACGAACAGAATGATTAACGAATACGGCGACAGCGTAATAGACCGATAAACTAAAAGAAAAAAATAATAAATGTTACTGGCGTTCTCGACACGAGAAATCCATTCTTATAAACAGAAGAAATATTTTTCTTCTAGGGAATTTCTAATATTCCACTGGAATTACGTAACCGTTTCCTTTGTGTTGTCAACTTACCAATTTATATTTGTATTTGAACGCGTAATGGAACTGTTCTTTTATACCGATTCGTATACCGTTAGAACAATTGATTATTTTGCGTGTTTACCTAAAGCTATTATTAAGGCATCTCCGTGACGGAATTACCATTTATATAAGTTCAAATTATCTAGCAATTAACTTGAATTATTAGCGAACTTACTAGTGAATCATAAATTTGCTTGTAATTCTGATAACTGTTGTTATATTTATGGATACTATATACAGAGAGAGCAACAAATCCCTGAACAAATGACTGAAAATGTCGCCAATTTAAATTACATCATTTGGTCACACTGCTTGTGTTACTAACCTGGATTTGAAATTCTGAATTACAGAAAAACACCCAGTGGTGTAGCACTATTTTCTTTATAGGCACTAAAGTGACAATTTATAAAATAAATTCAAATTATCGAAATTTATTGCAAAAATAAGTAAAAACAAACATAATAGATAACAATCTTTAAACAGTATTTTCTTTAGAGCTTGCCGACATCTTCCGTAAGAGACACCTAAAGACATAAATGTATTTGTTTTACAATATGTAATTAATATAAATCTTATTGAACGAATGGTGAAATAGGACGTTATTCAAATATTTACTATGTAATATATTAAATCGTACTTGTTTGAGCAGATAACTTTCTAACCGATTTACTACAGATCGTCTCAATCTCCGAATGCAGTACAAAGCTTATGAGAATTCGATACACGGTTGCCCAATCGTCGAATCGTCGTTCGTCCTGTACATGATTATTTCCGGTTCCATTATTTGGGTTTCTGAGAGTTAAAATGTATATTTTGAGGAAAAGTAAAATATAAAAAAACAATTTTTTTATTTAAGAATCAGTGAAGAAGCCCATAATTTTATTTATTATTACTCAACATTAACGTAATTTACATTTAAAACATTTATTTATGAATTGAGGTATTATACAATTTATTAAATTAAAGTTAAATATATAATCCTTTAACAAATAATAGTTTCCACTTTTCTAACAAAAATAGCTGGAATCATACAAATCCCCATATAATAGAATAATATTTAAGAAAGGAATAGCAATTACACACGCATATGTCTTGTTTCAACTTTTAGTCAGTCGATGAACCAGTT